>JARHVA010004910.1:777500-932500 GCA_037957365.1 Torreya grandis | reverse complement strand
GAGCTTGCATAAGATATGAATAAGGTTAATCCACCCAAGTTTGACGGAATCATTCTAGGAGATGGAGTTGAAGCATGGTTAACTAAGATGGAAAAGTATTTTGAGATTTATAATTACTCTTAGGTTATAAAATTAGTTTGGGGAGATTATCATTGGCTGGTGAACTAAATGGTGGTCAAACAAGAAATTAGAGATGAACCTTGACTCTACCACCATCACATGGAAACATATTGTAACCTTGTTCAAATAATGATGATTTCCCTAAATTTATTTTGATCAAAAGTTGACATATTTTTAGAATATAAAGTAGAGGGATCTTTCATTGAATGAGTACTAGGATTAATTCACTAAGCTCCTAAAGTACGTTTCTCAATACCAAGAAGACAAGAGGATTCTCATTAGGAAATTAATTATGGGATTAAAACCCAAAATTGGTTGTGAAGTGGATGTGCATGGGACATTGACTATGGATAAAGTCCTTGAAAAAGTATTTAAGTAGGATAATAAGATGAAATTACTTGCTCACGTTAGAGTGAAATTCAAGAAAATTTTTGGAGGTCCCAAAATGACTTTCAAAAACAAGAATTGAAAGAGGAGTGGAAACTCTAAAAACTAGTTCAAGAATTAGAATGCTAGGTTTAGTAGTGATTCAAGGAATAGAAAACTAGGAAATGGATTCCAAAGAGGTTTCAAAGTAAATAAACAACCTAAAATAAAGGACCACCTAGTGGATGTTTCATCTATGGAGGTGATCATTATTATAAGGAATGCACTTAGGGTAAATCATATGTTAAAACTAAGTGTTCTATTCCACAACAGGGATCTTTGAGTAGATAGTTCATGTAGCTATGGACAACTATTAATTTGAGTTTTAATATTATCCTATTGAGCTATCAGGTACTTTATTTGGTCAAAAAAAATTAATTTTTATTGACATTGGAGCTACTGAGTGTTTTATTTCTCCTAGTATGCTTAACAAGTTGTCTATAAAATTTGGATTTATGGAAAATATATGGTCAGTTAAATACAATAATGAATTTAAGGTTAAGGTTGATAAATATATTTGTTGAATCAAAGATAAAATTATGAAAATTCACTATGGTATTATAGCTATTTGTAACTCCATTGGGGTCATATGATGTGATCCTATGAGTAATTTGGTTAGCTCAACATAAATACAAGGTAGATTGTATACTTAAAAGGGCTGAATGTATTGATGATTTGGGTAATCAAACCTAAATTTAGGGAGTAAAGAGGGATATTTATCTTAGATATATTTATGCAATTCTATTTAATAAATCTTATAGAAAAAGGAATCAATCATTTATTATAAAAATAATTGAGATGGAAGGATCAAAGGATACTTCTATCAAAGATTATCCTTTTCACCAAGATGTTTGAGGTGTTTTCCTCAATAATTTTTGGATTTAACCCCTAAGAGAGAATTTTATTTCTTAATTGACATCATTTTAGGGTTTGAATGATATTCTAAATCCCCCTATAGAATGAAGACAACTAAGTTAGTGGAGTTGAAGGCTCAACTTCAAGAGCTATTGTCTAAAGGGTTAATTCAACCAAGTGTGTCACCATGGGGTACACCAGTTGTGTTAATTAATAAGAAGGATGTAACCCTTCACCTATGTATTTATTATAGGATTTTTAATAAGGCAACAATAAAAAATAGGTATCTTTTACCTTGCATTGATGATATTTTTGATCAAATACATGGATCACTATTTTTACCTAAGATTGTTATTCAAGAAAGATATCATCAATTAAGGATTTATGAGGAATACATTCTAAAAATAGCCTTAAATATTTGATATGGGAATTATGAGTTCACGTTTCTTTCTTTTAGGCTAACAATTTCACTAGCAATATTTGTTAATCTCATGAATAGTATGTCTAGAGATTATCTAGATCATTTTATGTTAGTATTTTTAGATGATATCCTAATCTACTCTCAATTTGAGGAGGAACATATATGGAATTTGAATTTGGTTTTATAATGGTTGCAGAAGCATAATTTTTTGTAGAAGCTATCAAAGTGTGCCTTATTTTAGAAAAAAGGTAGATTACCTTGGATACATTATATCTACAAAAGGAATATATGTGGATTATTTTAAGATTAAAGCATTATGGAATGACCAACACCTAAAAACATCCATGAAGTTAGGATTTTTATTAGTTTGGTAGGATATTATATAAATTTTGTTCCAAACTTTTATAAGATAGAAAATCTGATTACCCCTCTTCAGTGGAAAAATATGAAGTTCATGTGGTTAATGAAGTGCGAGGAAGCTTTTCAAGAACTAAAACAAAGACTTACCTCAGCATTAATGTTTATAATTCCATATGAAAATGGTTAATTCTTGATAATAATTGATGCTTCAAGAGAAGGTTTTGGAGGAGTCATTATGAAATAAGATTATATTGTAGCTTACGAGTCTAGAAAATTGAAATCATACAATGTAATTTATGCCCCGCATGACCTAGAATTGGCTACAATTGTTCATGCCTTACATGTTTGCAGGCATTATATGTTGAGAAAGTCATTTGACATCAACACTGATAATTTGAGACTCAAGTATATATTCACCCAACCCAACCTAAATACACATCAAAGATGATGGTTAGAGTTCTTATCAGATTATGATTTTTATATTAAATACATAAAAGGTAAAGAAATTAGGGTTTTGGATGCCCTCAATTGTTGAAGGTAGATAACATATTTAGCTACAATAAGGAGTACCTTTCATGATCAAGTGGTGATATTATCTCCAATAGATAAATTTTATGAATAGGTAAAGCTAACATTTTCTCAAAATGCTCAAGATATTGAATATGAAGAATTAAAATTTGAAGATGATGGTTTGTTTAGATATAAAGGAAGGATTTATTTACTAGTTAAGGAGAATTAGAGGAATTTATTACTCAAGTACGTACAAATTTTTCCTTATTAAGGCCATCTAGGTGTGACTAAGTTCTTAATAGAGTTGAGACCATTATATTTCTAGAAAATAATTAACAAAGATGCAACAAATTTTGTTTCTTAATGTTTAGAATGTAAAAAAAGTTAAGGTTGATCATGTGCATCATGTTAGGTTGTTATATCTACATATTTTACCATTATGAAAGTGGTAGTTCATTAGTATGGATTTTATCCAAGGGTTATCGATGTCTTGAAACCATTATGACATGATTTTGGTGGCTATTGACAAAATCAACAAGGTAGAACACTTCATTCTTGGTAACATTTCATATGATGCACCTACACTTGTGAAGAGTTTCATGAAATAAGTCTATAAACTACATTGGTTTCTATAAAATATTATTTTGGATAAATGCCCTAAAACAACTTATATAATCTAGTTGCCTCTCAATTCAACTTTGGGTACTCAATTGAAATTCATTATAGGGTACTATCCATAAACAAATGGTCAAATAAAGAGGTTAAATTAAGTGTTAGAAGATATTATAAGGATATATTACATGGATCAATATTATATGTGAGAATAATACCTTTCATTGGTGGAGTTTTCCTAGAACAACTCATACCAATTAACATTGAAAATGGAATCATTTGAGGCATTATATAGAAGAAGGTGTAAAACACCAATCAGTTTGAATAAGTTATAAGATAGGGTGGTTTTTGGTCCAAATATGTTTCTTGAAATGGAAAGACATGTTAAGTTAATAAGACAAAGGTTGGACAAAGCTAATGATAGACATAAGAGCGATGCTAATCTAAAAATAGTATCAAGGTAGTTTTTAGTAGGAGACAAAGTATTTCTATGGGTTAAACCTAAAAAAAGATCAATAAAATTTATAAGATTAGCCAAATTATCTCTTAGATATGTGGGACCTTTCTCGGTCTTATAAGTTATCAATCATGTGGTGTATAGACTTAATTTGCCACCAGATTTATCACTCATGTATAATGTTTTTTATGTGTCCTATCTTAAAAAGTATGTTTTTGATCCTTCTCATGTATTTTATTGGAATGATTTATAGGTTCTAGATCCTAGGGTGGTCAAAGTAGATCTAGTCATAATAATTTACACTAGCAAACTTAGTTTTCACAATATAGAAGTGTCATATTACAAGGTCTAGTGGGATGTATATCTTGAATATAGTGCTACTTGGGAAGATTATGAATAATTTCATAAGATTTTTCCTCATTTTTTTACTTCATAATTTTATAGATATTATGATTAATTTCTCCTAAATAATATTTTATTTCAAAACTTTAGTTGAAATAAGTGTGATTAGGATGATGACCAGCTTTAGAGGAAGGATGTTACATTCTAATTTTCCTCTAGACTTATTATTACTTATTCTATGGTTAGTGGTTGGTTTACTTGATGTGTTAAGTAAATAGAATTAATTGTATGATGATTATGGATAGTGTTTGTTACTTATTATAATGATATTTAACTATTACTTAGCTATTTTTATTTTGTTATGATACATTTTAATCATGATTATGCATTATATTTTGTTACAATAGTTTATTATGGCTTTTACATGATATGGTCTAACCTTTTATAATTTATACTGAGGTGGATGCAGGATGGATTCCACCCTACTGACTATGACTGAGGTAGGGTATCATTGGAGAGTATGGTGTATATGGAGATAAGTGGGAGAGGAGAGCAAGAAATGAAAACCCTACACGCACCGCATAGAGTAGAAATATATTTGTTAACTATTAGTTGGTTAATATTACTTGAAGCATGTATTTATTTGTTAACACATTATCTACATTTTGATATGTTTGAATATCATGGTATGATATTTATCTAACTCTAGTAGTGTGTTTACATTTATGAGATTGAAATTATTACATATTTATCTTAATCCAGTGTCTAAAACTATGTACCATATGGGTCAAATGAGTTAGGCATGTGTTTATAGAGGTAAATTAAAAATGATTTACATAGCTTACTTTATTTATTTATATTTCCATAACTTGTGCTTTGAAGTCTTTAAATGGTCTTACTGTGATGTGAATCTTAAATATGTTGTTGCGATAACATTTATAATTATTTTTTGTAATAATTGTTTTGAAAACTATAGTAACATTAAATTTAGATTAATTAATATGTTTTTATAAAGCAATTTACATTAGTAAAGGGTTTTCAAACAAAGATTAGTACATGTTTTGATTTAGATGATGCCATTGTTTTGATCAAATGGACTTGAATCGTGTTATTGACAAGGTTTTAACCTTAAGCCATATTAAAGTTTTAAAAGGTATTGAACATTAAAAATCACGGTATATTATTTAAGGTATAGTCAAAGGCATGGGTTAGAGTTTTGTTGGAAGGCATGAATATAATCAAAATTCAATAGACTTTCAAATTACATTATTGTGCATGGTATTTGATTGGCACTTTTAATTTAATGACTTTCATGCAAATTATAATGTTTGAATGATCATTAAAATTTGAATATTCAGGGGAATATAGGGATTTTTTTTATGCTTTTTGTAGACTCTTTAAGTCATTATGGGAAAAATTTAACTTTAGTTTATTGCATGGCATAATGATTATGGGTTTTGACTGGTTAATTGATCTATTAAGTTTTTTAAGGAAATAGTAATGCTAAAAAAATTTCATGCATGTTTGAAAATTTTTGAGATAAATATGAGTCATGTGTTATGGAGGAGGGTATGGTATAAATATAGTGACAAAGAAGAGTACGGGATGAAGAGAAATTTAGGAAAAGAAGAATTGTGGGCTTTGATATAAATTTAGGTAGGGTGTATTTTTAAATTATATCTAATTCTCTGATGAAATCATTATGTGAATGTCATGTAGATGTCATTGGTTATACTTTGTTGGGATTTTGAGATTTTGAGTTTATTTTTAAAAAAATGTGTATTTATATAAATGAAGGGTTCTATGTGATCAACCCTATGGATAGGTATATCCCTTCTAGATAGTTGAGAATATAATAAAACCCCTCCATTTTTTTAATTGTGTTTAAGTTTTGTATATGTTTGAAATGTTGAAAGGAAAAATTGATAAAATAACTAGGGTTTTTTAGAGTTTTATAGATTATTATGTGTGATGGTTTTTCATATATAGTTGAAATAATTATAGGGGGTATGACCTTACACTAGTTTCAATCAATTTGAAATTATCCCAAAAATTGTTTAAATGATTCTACATTAGTATTAAAATTTACACTTATAATGGTTTTGGTTTGAACCCTTCAATAGGTTCATCCTTACCATATTGTGCATAAAATGAAAAAGTTTTGGTTATTTTATATGTGTTGTTTGAGTTTCATTAATGTGGATTAGTTTTTGAGTTTTTAATATAATATAGATATGGAAACTAGGTTCATTCGTAAACAACCCTAGGGATGGGATCAACCCATCCATAGGGTTGAGAACAAATGCAACACCAGATATACATTACCTTTTTGTTAACAACTAGAAAAATTAAAAGATATGTATATAAATTTTGATGGCATATTTTTTTTGTCTATGGAATATATATATATATATATATATATATATATATATATATATATATATATATATATATATATATATATATATATATATATATATATATATATATATATAACAAGGGTTTTATTTCAATTATTTTATAGATACATAAAAATTGGGATAAAATAGAGGACTATATAGATTTGAGGGTAATTATATGTGTCTAGACTATTTAATTTTTAATGAGGATTTTTGACTTAGATGATTCAAGAATAAATAAAATATACTCAGGTAAGATTTAATGAAATGAGTATTGGTTTTGATTTTCACATAAGCTTTGAAGCATATGTATTGCTCCATTTTATGGTTGTTAGAGATTCAAACAAAATCTATGTTCTATTAATCTTTATTACTTAGCTTTTGGATTATTGAGGCATGAGTAATTGAACTAAAAATTTAGTTTATAATTGAATATGCTAAAAAGTTTTTCTTGGTTTTTATATTGGTGAATACTTAGTGTTTTTAGATAGCTAGGGGACCAACTATTAATAGTCATGTTTTTAGCTATCAGATAGATCACAGCTATATTGAAAATGTTTTTTGTATTATAAAATAATATCGAATCAATTGATTTTATATGGTTTTATCTTGAATTATAAATATATTAAAATGTTAATGTCTATATATATATATATACACACACACACATACATACATACATAAATGTTGAATAGTATATACATACATACACACACACACACACATCTATATGTATGTATGTATATATACATATACATATACCTACATATATACAGTAGTATGTAATTGAGTCTTATATAAATGAAGTGGATGTTCATTTCCAAATGCATTATCTAGTATGATATATATGCTATCATGTTTCATATTGATTTTATTTCAAAATAAAAGTTTGGGGTTTTATTTCTCATAAAATAAACATGAGATATATTTGGACTTTAATTTTTTTTGAAATATTAGTAATTAATTTATAACCACTTCTTAGTCATTTTGTTTAACTTTTTACAAGTAAATTTTAAGGTTTTACATGATTGTCATAGGGATAAGAGTTTCTTTAAGTTTTATAGTGGTATTTAATATAAATCTAAACCTATGTAAAATGGTTTGTAAATAAATAATCATTAAATTTTGATTATGATTTAAAAATTAATATTGTTTTTTATGTTTAAATGGAATCATTTATTTTATTTAAGAGGGTTGATTCAATATCTCTTTGCTGGTTTTAACATTTAAATGTTTATAATGAATTATCAGAAAGATTATGATGTCCTTTTATTCATACATGTTATGGCATTCATTATGTAATCTTTGTGTGTTTGAAATATGTGTATTTTAGCATTAATATGCTTATTGGGTATTACTAACATTAAATAAGTAGGTGTAATTGATTCCATGTACTTACTTAATACCATTAATAGGCAAATTGGAGTTACTCAAATGATTTATGTATGTGAATTTGACTAATTTTGAGATTTGCAAAACTATATTAAAACATTGGCTGAAGTAATGTATATGGTTTGAATATTGTCATTTCACTTATTTGATTTATTTTACATGTATTTCATGATATCATGTTATAATTCATTTCTTTATGATATGTTACATGTGATAGTTATCTTATAGCACATGGGTTTCTAATTGACTTTCTCAATTTCTACACAATCACTATCTACCCATATGTGAAGGGAGGGTCATTTTATTTTTGGGAGATTATGAAGGGGATCAATGGTACATGATTGGTGTGTAAAAGCACTTGAATGATACTCTCTCTCCCCTTCCATCAGTCAACTGATAGAGGATTTACTCAAGATTATTCTTGGATATTAAGGAAATCTTTGAGACTCATATGTTCTATGGAATATTGTATAATTGTATTCTATTATTTAGATATGTATTATTGTATAGTTGTACTATATATTATAAATTATAAATAATATTAGTAGGTTGTAATATATATGTAACTATTTTATTATTTAATAAACAAAGGATAAAATATGTATGTACATATTGTACTATTTTACTATTTATTGAGTCCAGTAATGTTTTTTTATCTTATTTATTTAAAAATAATAATGTTGCATTAAAGGCCAAATGGCAAGGATACATAAAATGATAATAATTTTAATCCTTCAATTCACCTGAATAAATTTATTGATAAATAAGATACAAAGCTTGATCAAATTATCACAACCATGAATGAGATTAGGGACCGTATAGCTACCCTATAATAATAATTTCATGGCCGTGTTGAGTAGGACATTCAAAATGAAATTGAAGAATAACATGTTGAGAAAGAAGTTATTTAGGAACTTAGGCAAGAAGAGGTAGCTCAAGATGCAAGAGAATGTTTTTTTACTAATCTTTCACAAGATATGAATAAGGTTTATCCACCCAAGTTTGATGGAACTATTTTGGGATACGGAGATGAAGCATAGGTAATTGAGATGAAAAAGTATTTTGATATTAAAAATTATTATGAGGTTAAAAAATTATTTTCGAGAGCTTATCAATTGGTTGGTGAAGTATTTACGTGGTGTGAAAACAAGAAATTAGAGATAAACCTTTACTCTACCACCACCACCACATGGGAACAATTTATGAGCTTGTTCCAATCATAATGGTTTCCCCAGATTTATTTTGATCAAATTATAACATATTTTTAGAATATGAAGTAGGGGACCTTTTGATGAATGAGTACCAGGAGTAATTCACTAAGCTCCTAACGTACATTCCTCAGTACTAGGAAGACAAGAGGTTTCACATTAATAAATTTGTTATGGGATAAAAACCCCAAATTAGGTGTGAAGTGGATATGCATGGGACATATAATATGGATAAAGTAATTGAAAAAGTAATTAAGGAGGATAAAAAGATGAAATCACTTGCCTAGGTTAGAGACAAATTAAATAAAATTTTTGAAGGCCCAAAAATGCATTTCAAAAATAAGAATTAGAAGAGGAGTGGAAACTCTAAAAAATAGTTTAATAATAAGAATGCCAAGATTAGTAGTGATTAAAAGAACAAAAAATTGGGAAATAGATTCAAATGAGGTTTCAAAGGAAATCAAAAATATAAAAGGAAAGGACCACTTGGTGGATAATTCATCTATGGAGGTGATCATTACACCAAGGAATGCACTTGGGGTAAATCATATGGTAAAAATAAGGGTCTTGATGTACAATAAGGATATTTCCAGTAGAGAATTCATGTATCTATAGACAACCATCAAGTTGAGTTTTAGGATTCTCTTATTGAGTTATTAGGTACTTTATTTTGTTAACTAATTTTAATTTTGATTGACACTGGATCTATTGACTTTTTTATTACTCCTAGTATGCTTAAAATTTTATCTATAAAATTTAGAGTTCTGAAAAATGCATGGTTAGTTTAATAAATGAATAGATCTAAGTTCAAGGTTGACATATGTTTAGTTGAAGCTGAGATCAAAATATCATAATTCACTATGATAGTGGATCTATTTGCATCTCCATTGGGGTCATACAATATGATCATAGGAGTAAACTAGTTAGCTCAACATAATGCCAAGGTAGATTGTATACTTAAAAGGGTTGAATGTCTTGATGATTTGGGTAATAAAACAGATTTAGGGAGTAAATAGGAAGCTTAAGCTTAGATAGTTTTTTATAATTAAATTGAATAAAGCTTAGAAGAAAGGGAGTCCAAAATTTATTATAAAACTAAATGAGATGAAAGTATCAAAGGATACTTCTATCAAAGATTATCCTTTTCTCCAAGATTTTTGAGGAGTTTTTCCTAAAGAATTATTGGGTTTACCCCCTAAAATAGAATTGTATTTCCCAATTGACATCATTATAGGGTCTAAACCACATTCTAAAGGCTCCTACATAGTGATGACAACCGAGTTATTGGATTTGAAGTCTCAACTTCATGAATTATTTTCTAAAGGGTTGATTTGACCAAGTCTATCACCATAAGGTGAACCAATTGTGTTTATTAAGAATAAGGATAAAACCATTCACTTGCATATTGATTACATGATGTTGAATAAGGTAATGATCAAAAATAGGTATTATTTACCTTGCATTGATGATTTTTTTATAAAATACATGGAGAATTAATTTTATCAAATATTGATCATCGAGTAGGATATCATCAGTTAAGGATTTGTGAAGAAGATATTTTGAAAATATACTTTAAAAATTGATATGGGAATTATGATTTCACATTTCTTCCTTCTAGGATAATAA
This sequence comes from Torreya grandis, assembly GCA_037957365.1. Classification (NCBI taxonomy): domain Eukaryota; kingdom Viridiplantae; phylum Streptophyta; class Pinopsida; order Cupressales; family Taxaceae; genus Torreya; species Torreya grandis. The sequence goes on along the minus strand of JARHVA010004910.1, from coordinate 921,772 downwards.
ATTCACCATCAACATTTATGAATCTCATGAAAAATGTTTTTAAATATTATCTAAAATCATTTTGTGTTAGTATTTTTAGATGATATACTCATCTATTCTAAATTTGAGGAACATATAGAACATTTGAAGTTGGTTCTGAAGTGGTTATAGAAGTATAATTTTCCTGAGAATATTTCAAATTATTCCTTCTTTCAAAAAATGTATAGTACCTTGGGCACATTATATCTACATAAGGAATATACATGGATCTTTTGAATATTAAAGCCATCATAGAATGGTCAACACCTAAAAACATCCATGAAGTATGAGTTTTATGGGTTTTGTAGGATATTATAGTAAGTTTTTTCCAAACTTTTCTATGATATAAAATATAATTACCTCTCTTAAATGAAAAAATAAGAATTATGTGTGGTCAGTGAAGTGTGAGGAAGGTTTTCAAGAACTAAAAATAATACTTACCTTGGCACCAGTGTTGAGAGTTCCCTATCCAAATGGCCAATTCTTGGTAATAACTATTACTTCAGGAGATGGTCTTGGAGGAGTTCTCAAGCATGACGGTTTTATTGTAGCATATGAGTTCAAAAAAAAAGAAATCATATGAGGTGAATTATGACCCACATGATTTATAATTGGCTAATAATTTTCATGCCTTACACATTTGGAGGCATTATATATTAGGAAAGGTATTTGAGTTCAATACTGATAACTTAAGACTCAAGTATATATTCACCCAATCCAACTTGAATGTATGTTAGGGATAATGGTTAGAGTTCTTATTAGATTATAATTTTGATATTAGCTACAAAAAAGTCAAGGAAAATAGGTTTATAGATTCCCTTAGTTATCAAATGTATATATCATCTTTGGATACCATAAATAGTACCTTTCATGATCAAGTGGTGAAATTCTCTCTAGGAGATGAATTTTATGAATAGGTAAAGTTAGTATTGGCTCTAAATGCTCAGGATCCTATGTATGAGGGATTCAAATTTGAATATTGTGGTTTATTGAGGTACAAAGGATGGATTATGTACTAGATAAGGAGAATTTGAGGAGTGTATTACTCAAATAACTATGCATTGTTCCTTATTCAGGTAATCTGATGTAGAGGATAGATCCAAACAATACACTTACCTTGTTTTCAATAAACACTTTTTGAGTTACTCCACTAATCATTCATTGGTGTCAATCCATCTATTTGGACTTAGTGGTTTATTTCACCTTTAACAAACTCCTTGTAGACCCTTAATACTCCTTAATTCACTCATAAGCTTCTCAACACCTCTTACCTTAACATTGAAAACTTCCTTTCACTATAATAGGCCTTGTAGCCTTTTTTTGGAGTTTTTTAGTTAGTATAATATTATACAGAGCCTTATTAAGAAAAAAATGAGTTATGTAGATACCATTTATCCTTGATCACCTTTATATGATTTTTTAGTCTCAAAATCTAACTATAAGACACTTTTCTCAACCTTCTTTGCTTTTTGTTAGGTGTAATTAGGCTTATTATAATCCTTCAAACACACAAGTGCCTAAAAACATATAGAACCATACCCATTTGTATTAAAAAAACCATAGTATATTATACATTATTGATACCTATTTGATCAATTTATTTTTAATATTTAATCAGTTCAAACACCTACAAATTGAATTTGAAAATTGAAACCCTAGAGTAGGGCTTATAGTTATAATCAAGACATGAGAGCATATGTTATGTTATTTTAAGATAACATTCTTCTTTCCAATAATTTTGATCACTAAATGAGGTTTTTATAAATTTTATACAACATTTAAAATATGTATACTTTCACATGCTTAACTCTATTCAATATTTTAGAATACTTATTGACTTTTTTGTGTACATAGATTTGTTATGCAGGATCCAGGAAGCAATATATTTTGATTTAGATTTAAAGTAAAGATTTAAAAAATTTAATATTTTTTCATTTAATTAAAAACACCTTATTAACCATCTTGGAACTAATGGTCATATATGAAAACACTTCTACCAAAATTGGTGCAACCTTCTATATGCTAACTAACTATATATGCAAACTCTATAGGTTTGTATTGCCAACTTGAGGGTCCTAGATATAAAAAGGGTTTAAAAACAATTATGAAATGCTTAAAATGGTATATAACCTATTACCACATGTCTAGACACCAAAAACCATGTTAAAAAGAACTTTTATTTCACCTTTTTCATATTTTGTTGCTCCCTACCTATAAATACACCTTCCTAATAGGGTTGTATGTCATCAAAACCAAATAACACAAAAGGTAACGAAATTATTGATTAAAATAAGTTTTATGACATATAAAAGGACTCAAAATACTTAAAACACACATTATAAAACATCATATTGTGAATCTTTTCCCTTGATCAAATAACATATAAGTAGTCTTAATTTAAATGCACAAAAAATAGGGTTACTGACCTATTATGAGAACTTGGAAATATTTATTCATTCATGTGTTATCATAATTATATCCCCTCCTTAAATTACATATAAAAAACTAAATTTAAAACTAAAATTCACAATCTTTATAACAAAACCAACTTTCTAACTACCTTTCTAAGGATCACAAGGAAGAAAACACCTTTCACAAACAACAAAGTTGATATTTCATACAGAGGTGACCATTGGACCAAGGTATGATATATGATGTAATTATTTATGTTTATTAATAAATAACACTTCAAAAAACTCTTGATAATCCTCCTAGGACACCTATTAAAACATTCAAACTAGGTAAAATGGTAGGAAAATTGAATTTGAAAATTTAGACCTACCCTAGCATTCCTAAGCAATTGGAAAACATTCAAAAATTCCTAATAATAATCCTAACACCAATTAAAAATCCTAAACATTATTATATACTCAAAAACACTAATTAAATCAAAATTTGATTGAATAAGCATCTAGTTGAGTCATTTAAGAAGGATGCTCTTGCATCATACTCCTAGGGTATGAAAAGAAACTTTCCTTGAAAGTTTGTCCACTTTTCCTGATCTCCCCAAAATTCCTATTTTTGTTTCTCTCCTTATATGTAATGGTTCACTTCCTATATCCCAAGGTCTATGAGTATCACATAGACCTCTTTTTGATTTTACCAACTCCACCTTTCTAACTCCTTAGAGGTTGATGTCTTGCATAGTGCTCTTATACCTATTCATCTTTAGCACCTGATCCTTTTTTTTCAACAATCATGCACATGGGACACATATATCAAAGAATAAAAATTCTTGATTATCTCCTTGGAAATCAAACTTTTTATTTGGCATGCTTCTCTTGTCCATGCTTGGGTTTGTTGCTTTTGGAAGTACTATTGATGGTTCCTTCTTTTCTTATACAATATCCTTAACCTATGTAGCCTATGTATCCACTTTTTTCTACTTTCTACTCTCCTCTCTATCATTTTATTCTGTTTCCTTCATGAAATCTCTCAACATAGCCACTTTCTTAACAAAGCCTTCTAGATAATCACTATTTTGTATGAGGTTCAAATGAGTGGATAAGTTTGTAAGAAACTCCTTCAAATGTTCATCTAAAAAAACTTACCTTGATGGTCTAAGTATAAAATCCCAATAATTCTTACCTTAAACCCCTTATAATTCCCTTCAATTGTTGCATTATCTTCTTCCAATAGCTTGGCAACTTGCATGAACTTGTCTCCTTCTTGAAACTTGTTTGTAGATGTCATGTACTTGCCCACCTTAATACTCAAAATATATGCCTTAGGTAGGTATTATTTCTCTCCAAACAACATGACACTACCTAGTGTCTCTCAATATGCATTTTCCATCAATGGTTTCAATGTATACCTACAACCATCTTTCTCAATGGTATAGGTGTTAGCTTTCCCATCATATAATTCTCTCCTATTATACTACTATGGTCTCCCAAGAATTATGTGGAAAACATTAATGGGAATGACATCACATAGTATCATATCCTTTTATTCACCTATATATAAGTATACATGACACTAATCACTCATTAGGACTTGATGTCTATTTTGGAACTAAAAAACCTTATATGGGCTTGGATGCTTACTTCTTTCAAAGCCTAGTTTAAATAACATCAAAAAAGATACTAAGTTATTCATACTACCATTATATACTATAAATTTAAATCAATTAACTTTACTATTTCACATGTTTCTAAATAATTTATTTATTTATGGTGGTTCTCTCTCTTCTTGGGTGGTGTTTATAAGGACTCTCTTCATCAATAAGCTTTCAGTAGTTTTAGGCTCATCCACATAGTTAGGAATTCATCTACACTCTTCCTAGATTCCATACAAACACAAGGATGCATGAACCTTCAGCCTTTTTATTTAAAATTTCTCCTTGTTCTCCTTCACCTCTTTGTATTCAAATTGTTTTTCCATGGTTGTGATCCAATCAACCAATTCCTCCACATTAAGGCTGCCCTCATACATGGGAACCTCCATCTTAGGATTTGAAGTCACCTCAAGCACTGATATAATAAAACTTTCTTCAAATTTTAATTATTCACCTTCCTCTACTACCTCTTCATGATTTATTTCATCCTCAACATCATATATATCACCCCTGTTTATATCTCTTCACTATGTCAACTCCATGGTTTATAATCTTACTTACAAGTTTCTAATTTCAACCACCATAGCATCCAATAATTTAAATATACTTTGGAATTATAATTCTTATCATCATTATTTACCTTTTTTTATTCCTTTTTACCTTCCCAAGATCTCCTAAGGTATGATACCAAAATGATGTAGAGGATATATCAAAACAATGCACTTACCATGTTTTCAACAAACACTTCTTGAGTTGCTTCACTAATCATTCATTGGTTTTAATCTCTATATTTTGATTCAATGTTTATTTTACATTTAAAAAACTCCTTAAATTCCATTAATAAGCCTCAAATTACTCATAATATCCTCAACACCTCTCACCTTAACATTGGCAACTTCCTTCCTTTCACTACGATAGGCCTTGTAGCCTTTTTTTTAGAGTTTTTCGATTACTAAAAAAATGTATGATCCTTATTGAGAAAAAAATGATTAATTTATATAAACTTTATCATTTATCACCTTTATATGAATATTTAGTCTCAAAATCAAACTTCAAGACACTCTTCTCAACCTTTTTTGCTTTCTGTTAGGCCTATTTAGGCCTATTTTCCTCCTTTAAACATACATGTGTCTAAAAATGTATGATAGCATACCCATTTATATTAAAAACAAAATTATATTATATATCATGGATAAATGTTTTATCACAAAATTTGGGAATATTTCATTATTTCAAACACCTACAAATTGCATTTGAAAATTAAAGCCCTAAATTAGGGCTTGTAGTTATAGTCAGGACTCGAGAGCATACATTATGTTATTTCAAGATACCATTAATCTTTAAAAGAACTTTAATCACTAAGTGAGATATATATAACCTTTATAAAACATTTTAAAGTGATATATTCACATGTGTTTACCTATATTCAATATTTTGGAGTCTGACTTTTTTATGTACAAAGATTTGATCTGTAGGGTCCAAAAAGGAAGATATTTTGATTTAGAATTAAATTGAGTATTTAAAAATTTTCATAGGTTTTAATTTAATTATAAACACATTATCAACCCTATTATAACCAATGGCCATATTGGAAAACACTTTTTCCACAACTAGTGCAGCCTTCTATATGCTAACTAACTATATATGTAAACTCTATAAGTCTATATTGCCAAATTAAGGGTTTTAGATCTCAAAAGGGTTTTTAAAAAAAATATGAAAGGTTTTAAATGGTATATAACCTCTTCCCACATGTTTGGACACTAACAACCACATTCAAAATAACTTTTATTCCACCTTTTTTCATATGTTGTTACTCATTGCTTGTGTATACACCTTCCTAATAGGGTTGTATGTCCTCAAAACCAAATAACAAAAAATGTAAAAAAATTATTTATTAAAATATTTTTTATTAAATATAAAATGACTAATTATATTTAAAACAAACATTATAAAACATCACAATATGAATCTTTTTCCTGTATTAAATAACATACAGGTTAGCCTTCATTTACATGCACATAAAAACAAGGTTATAAACCTGTTATCATAACTTGGAAATATTTATTCATTTATTTATTATTGGTATTATATCCCATAATTTTATTACATATTAAAAAATTAATTAAAAACTAAATTTTATAATATTTATAACAAAACCAACTTTCTAACTACCTTTCCAACAATCACAATAAGGAAGAAAACACCTTGCACAAACAAAAAAGTTGATATTCCATAAAAAAGAGACATTTACCCCAAGGTATGATATATGATTTCATTATTTATGTTTATTAATTACTAAAACTTTCAAAACTTCTTGAAAATCCTCCTAGCACACCTATTTTTTGCCTAAATATTCAAAAATTCAAACTAGGTAAAATGGCAAGAAAAGTAAATTTGAAAATCTAAACCTGCCCTAACATTCCTAATCACTTGGAAAACATTCAAAAATTCCTAATAAGAATCCTAACACCTTTTGACAAACATAAACATGATTATATACTTCAAAATAATAATCAAATCAAAATTTTATTGAATAAGGATCTAGTTGACTCATCCAAGAAGGATGCTCCTACATCATCATCTAGGTGTGACTAAGGTATGAGTAGAGTTGAGGACATTATATTTATTGAAAGGAATTAATAAATCTACAACATATTTTATTTCTTGATGTTTATAATGTCAGTGATTTAAGGTTGAGCATGTGCATCCTAATGGGTTGATATACATTCATACTTTACCAGAATAGAAGTGTCATGTCATTAGTATGGACTTTTTCTAAGATTTATCGATGCCTTAGAACCATCACGACATGATTTTGGTGGTTTTTGATAAAATCATCAAGGTATCTCACTTCATTTATAGTAAAATTTCAGATGATGCACCTATTCTTTTGAAGAGGTTCATGTAAGAAGTCTATAGGGTTCATGATTTTTTGGAAAAGACTATTTCAAACAGGCATGTTAAAATGACTTCTAAATTCTAGTTGACTCTCAATTCAGCTTTAGGTACTTAGTTAAACTTTAGTAAAATGTACATTATATAAATATATGGAAAAATAGATAGGGTGAATCAAAGGTTAGAATATCTTCTTAGGATGTATTATATGGATAAGTAGTACTGATCAGAAGAATACCTTCCTTAAGTTGAGTTTGCCTAAAACAACTCATACCAATCAACACTAAAAATGGCTTCATTTGAGGTATTATATGGAAGGTGTAGAAGACCAAACAGTTGGGATAAGTTAGAAGATAGGGTAGACTTTGGTCTATATATGCTTCTTGAAATGGAATAATAGGTTAAGTTAATAAGACAAAGGTTAGCTAAAAATAATGATAGATAGAAGAGCTAAATTGATCTAAAAAGATTAACAATGAATTTTTCAGTAGGATACAAATTATTTCTATGGGTTAAGCCCCAAAAAAATATTGATCAAATGTGGAAGGTTATCCAAATTACCTCTTAGATATGTGGGACCTTTCAAGGTCTTGGAATTTATCAATCTTGTGGCATACATGCTCGCTTTACCACCAAATTTATCACTCATGCAAAATGTTTTCCATGTGTCATATCTTAAAGAGTATGTTTCCAATCCTTCTCATGTGTTAGATTAGAATTTTTTATAACGAATTATCAAAAATAATTAGATGTCCTTGTATTATTACATGATATGGAATTCATTATTTAATCTTTTTATGTTTAAAATCTATAAATTTTAGCATTAATATGCTTATTTATTGTTATTGACATTAAATAAGTATGTGTGATGGATTTCATGTACTTACTTAATGCCATTAATAGGTAGATTGGAGTTACTCAAATGAGTTTTGTGTGAATTTGATATATCTTGAGATTTGTAAAACTATATTAAAACTTTGGCCAAAGTACTATTTATGGTTTGAACATTATCATTTAACCTATTTGATTTAGTTTTAATTTATTTCACAATATCATGTTATAACATATTTATTTATGATATGTTGCATGTGATAGTTATCATACAACACATAGGTCTCTAGTCAACTTTATCATATTTTTCACTATCACTATCTACCCATATATAAAGGGAGGGCCATTCCATTATTATGAGATCATGCAAGGGATTAGTGGATTATGGTTTGTGTGTAAAAACACTCAAATGATACTCTCCCTCCCCTTATAGCTTTTAATCAATAAAGGCTTTAATCATGATTGTTATTAGATATTAATGAGTTATTTGAGACTCATTTTTTCACTGAAACATGGTATAATTGTAATCTATTATTAATATATGTATTATTGTATAGTTTTACTATTTATTGTAAATTTTAAATAACAACAATAGTCTATAATATATCTATACCTATTTTATATTTAATAAAAAGTGGCTAAATTATTATCTTACATTATATTTTTGAATTTATGAAAGTAAATCAACACATATTAAACTAATTTCTAGCTAAATTCATCAAACACTTAACTTTCTGGTTAGTAGCTTAGTATCTTAATTGATGCATTTAGTTATGGATCATTAATTCTAATTATTGATGTCGATGTGTGTAAAAAAAATTTAACCTAACTCTAATTAACCTAGAGGGGTTGTCACATATAGATTATAGTGCATTAGCTAATGTTAATCCTACAAGTATTCTCAATAATTTAAGTTTGGTTCTTGTAAAGTTAGATAAAGTGGTAGTACAGTTAAACAAGTCTAAATTCAAGGTAATAAGAGAGTTTTTAAATTTACACATGTAGTTACAAGTTGAACCAAGAGTGAAAGAATTCATATAAATTCAAGTTTTTCAGATTTTGAAAGCATATGGCATGCTAATAAGTAGATATTGGTCAAGATCACTTAATGGCTATATGGAATTTTTTTCCCCATATACAACTAACATGGAAAGGAGTGGTAAATTAAATAATAATTGATATATATTCATGCATGAAACTGATAATAATCAACTATAATGCAATCAATGAGCAAGTTAACTTTAGTTCCATAGATGCCAGTGTTTATACTATGCCAACCAAACCAATAAAGAAAAAATATTTGATCAAGATCATGATTCAGGTATGTGGTCACTATATTTATATGAATCACATTCTAAGCAAGTAGTTAGGGTTGGTATTATACTCATTGATCCCAATGGTAAGAGACAAGTTTCAAATTTTAGATTATAGTTTCCTTGTACTAATAACATGATAGTTTATAAATAATTGATATTGGGTCTACAGTTTGTAACTAGGTTGATGTCTATCAATTAAGATTTTTTAGTCAATCTTAATAGGTCATCAAATAGGTGCATAATACATTTCAATGCAAGCTTTCCTATTTAAAGAAATATAAACACTATACCTAGGAATTGATTGAGTCTTTTAATGCTTTTTATATTTTAATCATCCATAGAGTAGAAAATTCCATGGCTAATTCACTATCTATCTCAGCTACAAACCTCACACCATTAGACAAAATTAAATTGAAAAGGTTTTCATTTAAATTAATTTCTTATCCTTATATGCTTGATAATGTTAGTAATTTTTAATTTTTTTTATTATGGTAAGAAAAATCTTTATTTCTTGGATACATTCAATGCTTTCAATGCATGGGTAATTTATAAATAAAAAGGAATAAAATTTTAAGAAGAATAACACAATTTAGATGGAGTGCTTCAACTGAAAGATAATCATATTCCAAAAGGCATTTTATCACTTAAGAGATTGTTTGAATTGGATGGTATAATATCTAAATAAAAAATACATCCTCACCTTAGTCAAAAGTCATGAATTCTTAATATGGGAAATCTAGACAAGCTTGAGAATATGGTGGTTAGACCTAAATGCATTAATGAAGAGATACAATAGTTGAAGAAGATGTTATGGTGCTATCAAGATATCATATCATGGATTAAAATGACCTAAATATGTTTTTACATCATGTTATGACCCATAACATTCCATTGAAGCTTGATTATAGGTCCGTTAAATAATGTTAAAGGATGAAAAATCTAGTCCTGGAACTCTTAATCTTAAAATAAGTCCAAAATATGTTATTAGATGGAAGCATCTTCCTTGTGTGTTATTCAAATTAGGTGTAAAAACCTAATATTTGTAAGGAAGGACAATGGATAAATTTATCTTTATGTAGATTTTAAAAATCCCAATCATTCATTAGACAAAGGAAATTATCCCTTACCTTCATTTGATTGGGTCATTTATCAAGTTAAGAATTCAGAGATGATGCCATTTTTAGATGGATTCTCAGGTTATAATTAGATCTTCATGGATAAAGTGGATAGATCCAAAACAACATTCACCACCAAGTGGGGCACCTATGTCTACAATAATACTCCATTGGGTTTTATTAATATTGGTGACACATTCTAAAAAGATATGTATACTAATTTCAAATGCCTAATCTATAAGTGCATAATGGTATACATATATGACCTAAATATATTTTACAAATGCAAATCAAATAGTTTGAGTCATCTAGAGAAATTCTATAAACATTATAAAAGGTTTCTAATATTGGTTAACCCCAAAGAATTTATCTTTTGTGAAATTCAAGGTAATATTTTAGGCCACATTGTTACTAAAAAGGTATGGCAATTGACCCAAAATTAGATATCATTATTTCCAAAATTCATTTATTAAGAAAGAGATAAAATCATTTTTTTGAAAAATCAATTTTGTGTTGAAGATTATTTCTAGTTTTACTGAGATAACTAAATCTTTTAATTCCATTTTAAAATAGGGAGATAAGGTATAATGAGATGCTTATTCTAATAAGTAATTTTAAGAAATCAAGAATGTAATTATGAAAGATCCTATGTTGGGTATCCCTAATTATGCTAATGATTTCTATCTCTACTCTTTTGCCTTTTATCATATGATTGTAACTATTTTACATAACAATTTTAATATAGAGATCACTCCATAGACTTTATGAGCACATATTTTAAATATGTAAAGTGAATAAAATTACTATGGATAAATAATCATATACATTGGTGAAGGAAGTTAATAAGTTTCATCATTACATATTGAGGAACAAAGTACATGCCATAGTTCTAGATTTTGCATTCAAGGAAATTCTAGGACATAATGAGTTGGGTGAAAGTAGAGGACAATGGGTTACTAAGCTTCAATAATATGACATAAAATTGAAACCTAAAACATTAGTACATGGTTGAAGTTTTCCCAAGTTAATATATAAATTTAATCCCAACATTTTCATTGTGTAATTTATTTAGTTTGAGGTTTGATTAAGTCTATGGTACACTTTAATTGTATATTATTTGATTTAAAGAAAGCCACCAAATCATTTTGATAGGATTTAAATAAGATAACTGAGGTTCAATGTTACATGATATATGTTATAAAGAGGAGTGATGTACTATAAAAATCATGAGGGAATTTACTTGAGATGTTTGTCTAAAGAAGAAGCACAAGAGGTGATGAACTCATTTCATGATAATATGGGAAGTGGTCATTATTATGATAATGTTTCAACAAACATGATTCTTAGAGATGTATATTATTGGCTAATATTATTTAAGGATGATTTTACACATGTGATGATTTGTCATTTGTACTAAATATTTATTGAAATAGAGATTTATGCTCTCTTTTATCATAAATAGTTATATATGAACATCCCTTTACTCAATGGGGATTAGACTTGATTGGAGTCATAAATCCTAGCTCATTAATTGGTAATAAGTTTATTATTACTACCACCAAATATTATATGAGGTGGACTAAAGCTAAAAAAATAATAATAAATACAACTAAACAAGTTATTGCATTTTTAGAGAGTACATTAAAACTCCATTTAGGACTAATTTGTCACTTATTTGTGACAAAATATCCACCTTCCAATCAACATAGATGGATGAGTGGGCATACCATAATGGAATCACATTGAAGTTCTCCTCAAATTATTACCCACAAGGTAATGGTTTGGTATAATCAATAAATAAGAATTTTTTAAATTTAATTAAGAAAGTAGTTGATCTATGGGTTGATAAAATAAGACATAAATAGAGCTTGAACAGTTTCTTTTTCTTGCTTATTTATGGAGTATATCCAAATTTACAAATTTAACTCAATAAACCCACTTATTATTTCATACAATACTACATGCAATAATATCTGGGAAGTTAGTATAGATTTTTAGAATTAATCCAATTAGAAGACAAATGAGATGGAGCTTTACAAAGCTTTAGTAAATCTCAAGTTGTTAGGAAGAGATGGTTTGATAAAAAGCACAAGTGAAATTATTCCATGTTTCAGACCTGGTCTTATTAAGGGACAAAGCCCTTGCATGAAAGGGTCAACATGATATGTTTAGTTCTTTTTGAATTGGCCCTTATCAAGTATCTAAGCTTTTGGGATACAATGCATTCAGGCTGAGAGATATTTGGGGTGGGGACTTACCACTAGTAGTTAAAAAATAATACTTGAACCATTACTTCATGACATCTCCATCTAATATTATTTCTAAGTGAATACACTAAGGTTCCTCTCTCTCTCTCTCTCTCTCTCTCTCTATATATATATATATATATATATATATATATATATATATATATATATATATATATATATATTTAGTTTGCTTTTTGTTTTTTTGTTTTTTGTTTAATGTTATTCCATTTACATGTTGTTTCTATTCTTTATTTTTATGATTTTTATTACCCCACAACTTTTTTTAATTGGTTTGTATGTTTGGTCCTTCCATAGCTTATTATGATCTTGTCAGAGATTGATTAGATTTATTCCCATCTTTGGCATGATAAATCAGTTCCTAAAAGAGTAGCCTTGGCATTCTTGAATCTTCCATGTCATTTCTTGTTCCTTATTTTTTATGATGGAAAGACAATTAGACTTTAAAATGGACTACATAATTATAGATAGCAATATGTTAAAGCAATGTTGTGCCCTCATTATACCATAGGCCAATAACTTCAAATGATTGATGATAAAGTATGAGGACTTCAATTTTGTAAATTAGAAGGTGAATCATCCTTGAAAAGTCACATAAATTATTTTGATTTTCATTTTTCATTTCTAGAATTTGAAGTCATGTGATTCAAAATATAATGTGTGAATTGTAGAAACATTTCATTTTCTTGTTGAAGCCATAACACTATACTTTATATAACATTTGAAGAAAAAGGCAAGCATTTAATTGATTTGACTTTATCTTAACAATTATGACTTTTTTGAGTTTATCATTAAACCCATGGATTTTCCACCAACCCTTAATAGATTTAACATTAAAATCTTTTCAAAAGAAATAAATCAAAATGAAATTGAAAAAAATTTAAAATCCAATTCTTTTCTTGAAAGGGTGATTCAAGCAATCTCCATCACTGGATTTCCAACCTAGTTGGAAATGTATCAAGGCCTTGAGTGGGACCATAGGTATCTATATTAGGTTTATAAATGGTTAGATGGTACTAAATTAATGCCCATGCCATTTCTCCCCTAATACAAACATCCAAATTTTCCTTCTTAAAAATTCTAATTATTTTAGACAGGTTTAGTTTTCTTCTCATGAATGTAGGAGATATGAGAAAATAAATCATTCCTAACACACACTGATGGTATTAGGTAGATCTAAGACTTAGTATTTCACATATTGAGGCAAATTTTAGTGCTTCAATATTTTTGTTTTTATAAATGTTTTATTTTTGCTTTTATGTTTATTTTTTGAGTTGTATGATTTATAGTACAAATATTTATTGTTGAACAATAGTATCCCTATGGAAGTCACCAATTGTTGGGTCCAATATGCCCCATACATATATTTCACATGGGGACCCTCTTTCTTTAGCATAACTATTTTCTTCATAGTTCTTAAATACTAATATGACTTTATTTATGAGTTTTATTCAAATGAGAGGAGATATGGTTCCATTTTTGGCCTCTAACTCATGTGACACCTTTTTTTGAATTATTTTGACATAGATTCATTTTTCCATGTATTCATAATGTAGTACTATACAATCCTTTTTTAGAGTTTAAATAACACAATTTTTGGGTTTTCATCCATTATCAAGATATATGCTTCATGAAGTCTCAAGTGTTGAGTAAAAAGTACATTCTTATATGATCATTGTCTTAAATGGAAGGATTTGCCAATAAGGTCTAAGCTTTGGTTTATTATATTAGTCATATGTTCAATATATTATTCTAAAATGTTTGAGATTTATATTCCTTGGGGATTAAATTGAGAGGTATCAAAGCTGATAGATTATTATACCTTGTGTTTCATTACTCAACTTTTCAATAACATTATGACCTTTACTTATCCATATTCTATTCAAATTTGTAAATTAATACAATCAATTTTTCATGTGAAGTTTCATTTGTTATATTATCATGATATTTTATAATTCAAAACATCCTTAATTGGCCAAATTTATATGTTTTTAGGCATTGTTTATGTTTTTGAGCTTTACTTATAGAAAATTTAAGGTCTGATTGAATCTAGTTTTCTATTATGTGGTTTAGATTGAATCATTATATTCTTTTCTTAGGGTTTGTTTATGCGTAGAAAAGTTTTGGATTTTGAGTAATCTATTAATCATTTTCTAAAGTCTTTATTTTTTCTTAGATTTACATCTCAAGTCTTTGGTTTTTAGTAATTTACAATGTAGTTTGATAGTCCAAATCTCCCAGAGAGCCACATGAAGTCCATTAGATCAATCTCATGTACTGAAGATTTGAAAAATATAAATTTTTCAACTCATATTTTCTCCACAAAAAAAACTTATCGATATCATGATAAGTGTCATAATCTTAGGCACTTAGGGTTCAGGAGGCAAGCAATGCATGGTTCACCAGGTTCTTCAACAACCCAACTTCATGATTCATGACAAATGTCGCAATACTATGTATTTGGGGCCTATAAGAAGTCATAAGTTCATGTAAAATATTACCTATAATATTAAAAGCCTATTATGGTTCTAAATGGTGACATTTTAAAAGCTTATGTTTAGTGAAGACATAATCCATATTCAATAAGTGATAACCTATTGATCCTAAGATCATCCCACTTGGTGCTATCTCATGAAATTGGTATTAAATATATATGTATAAATATTCATTAAAATATTCCAAGCCTTCCACAATCATTAGGATAAGTGGAAGTCAAATTGATAGGTGGAAAGCTATAAAAGTGAAAATTGTTGGTCAACATGATACACGACATGATATCAAAATTCAACTGAGGAAAATAATACATATTTGGCATGTGACATTTAAGAAGATAATTGTAAAATTTATAGAAAGGGAAGAGTCATGTGTGGTTTGATAGTTATAATCTATTAAATATTTTACATCATCCATGGGACATAAGATGATATATTTAGAGCCTAAAGGAATAACCACTTACACAATTAGCATGCCCCAATTTCTTGACTACTGTGATTATAACACATGTAACATCACAAGTAGTCACATCTTTAGGGGCCTTGATAAGCATTGGGAAGATAGAACTACAATACTGGAAGGCCTAAGATGTCACCACATGGTGACATCCTATGCATTTTATCCTAGAGAGACTGATGAATGATGAAAATAACATATTCTTGAGGATCAAAAGATACCAAATAAATAATAAATGATATGATCTAAAGATAAATGGAGAATATATTAGAGCTTAAGTGATTAATAGATGATGTTAGTAGATAGTGAGCACAAATTTTATGGCCAGGGTCAATACAAAGAGATGGATAAATAGTAGTTTTAAGTTTGACTATGAATGTAAATGCTTTAGAAAAGATGAGACATAAATAGATAGAGTCCAAAAGTGTCAAAGCATGAACCTAAAGATAACAAGTAGTATCCATATCCTATAATCATTAGAATAGCTTATAATGAATTTTTTAGGTGGTAATAATGGATAATAAAAATTAAAATGACTGGTGAATCTTAATTGAGTGAAGGGACGAAGTGGAAATCAAGTGAAATTTTATTACAGTAAAAAAATTCTTCCTATAAAGTAGAAGCAAAAGGTATAATAAACATTTTCAAGATGTTGATTGCATACCATTGATAGAGGTATGTTGTACAATAAGAATATCATATACCAAATTTTTATCCTTAACATCATAAAAAAATAAATCATGAACCAGAGCCATGTCAGAAGAGATCTGGGAAATGTTCATAGCAAGGTTACATCTATTTATAAAATTAAAACAACCCTTTATTCTAATATTATCTAGTCATCAACATTTATAACAATTTTATTATTAGGATTGGCTTATAATGAGGTGTCTCTTCCTATTTGGATTTAAAATCAAGCTAGTGGAAAATGGAACATATGGAAGATATTGTGTTGTCATGGATATGAGAATAAAATATTAGAAATGGACAAAGTTATAATGAAAAATGACTAGTCAATCATTGGGGTTAATCCATAATGATGTGGTTTCTCATCATTGGGTTGTTAAGTGGTTAGTATAATATATTCAATAATAGAGAGTGCCTATTGATCATTAGAACTTGGAGTGAATTATAGATTGAATCCACTTTCATCCTAAAATTTTTATCTAAAATTGTGCCATGACTAGAACATTATCATTCCTTGATGTGTTATCACATGTAACTAAACATTAATTAGTTATTCATTTAATGTTTGTATTAAAATAATTTAATGTTGGTTATCCATCACAATAAATTAATTAACTACCATTTTATATAAGTGTAACATTTCTTTCCATTATAAAGGGTCAACACATTTGAGTACGAAAATGTTCTTGAGATTGAGCTAGGATTTCACATACCCTTATTCCTTATTTTGTCTTGATGGTTTGCCAAAGATATTAATTTGAGTCGTAATATACACAAGGAAATTTATGATGTCATTGGTGTGCAAGTGGATATACAATTATATTTTACAAAAATCAATTTAATTATATTTTAGAGCTCATTCTGGATATTTTGAAACTTACATTAGTCATGGTGTGACAATAAATACATGATTGTGTAATAGTTATCTTTTGAATAGAGTTTCAAATTACATGTTCACATATTTTTCCTATGATTCTTTTTTATTGTGGTGTTTTATTTCATGCAATATCTAGAACTAATGCCTAATTATTTGAGTGTATCCCACACTATTTAAAATTTTGAGTATTATAAGACCTATCTCCATCACGGGATTTAACTATTTTCTGCACTAATTTTCTCTCTCCTTTGTATTTATTTTATTATGAGCATCTTACCCATTACATTTTAAACATCCCATTTTTGGAAGAAATTAATAGTGGGATCTCAAATACCTTAAGGAAACCATATGAAACTTCAGTAAAAATAATCAAAGTTTTACCCATGCCATATCATCTAGATTTTGTTGTCATTTGGATTACCAACATAATTCTAAAAACAAGGTGACTTTTATCCCATATTTTGTAAGGTGATCTTGTCTAATTATAATAGTTAATTCAATTATTTTCTTTGAGCGGGTCAAAATTTTAGTCTAATAAAGTACTAAGCTAAAATATATGAGGAATAACATATTATGAATCAAATCATGTAAATCAGTTGAATGACTAGCTCTATAAGCACTTTTGTATAACTAAAACACCTTATCTTACATAGGAAAAAATATATAATTGAGGGAACGTGTAATAGGTGAGATTGATGATGTAATATGTGAGTCATTGTAGGACTACAATAGGTTAACTATGTAAGAATAGGCATCTAAATATACTGGATCCTTATATTTCCCCCACACCTTGGGTGGATACCATTTATGTAACTAGAGGTCTAGACACATGAATAATATCTATATTAGTAGTCTAGACACATGTGGTGGAATTAGTATCTTGAAAAGGTTGTTGAATATCATGGCAGTGATCATATTGTTATTAAAATATACTAGCTTGAGCAATTTTTTTCTATATTTCTCTTACTACATATAACATTTCATCATGAATTTGTGGATTGATGTAATAATATTCACTTTCATCAATGTCAAAAAATCTCTCTACAATACTCATTTCATGTTCATAAACATTATTATATTTAATATTAATAATAAGTCCATCAAGAGGATGTATAGGCTATATCATGGAATCCATGACAACCTTATGGTGAATAATGGGAGTAGGATAAATAAAATTGACCATGCACACCCTTTGGATCCTTGTGGTAATAGGATTAAACTTAGACTAGATGTCACAATAATATGGATAATGGGCACTAAATATTGTTAATTATTAATTTAGCTAAATTATTGTACCAAGATTTGATCCCTTCAATTATTTAGTTGTTAAAAATTTTACATAGTAAAGTGAAATAACATGTAATGATTAAAACCACAACTTGTATTAAAAATAGAAATAGTGTTCATCCATTATATCTATGTGTAATTCATAATATTAGAGAAAATGTAAATTTATATTTGAAAATGAAACCCTAAGGTATAAATATTAAAATAATATACATAGGGATGAAAATATAACATAAAATTAAGGTTTTGAAATGCAAAATAAACATATGGATTCAACTGTGATTTATATTTCAACACTTAGAAAATGACAATTTTGTCTTGGATTTTAAGTGCTTCACACTTGGCTAAGACATGTTCCTTATTATTGATTGGTAAACTTGGAATATATGATAATACCTTTGAATGTGTATTAGTTTATATATTTATGTTATACAAGTGATAAATGTTTAATAACTTTCTTAACTTATTTTTTATTTATATGAAACTCTTTAGGTAATTTGTCATGCCACAAATATGATAAGTAAATGATATGACACATAATTTTTTTTTTAAATATGACCATTTTTGGGTGAAGGATGCAAACATTAGAATCATGTGGTACCATCATATAATATGAAATGAGTCTAACATTATCGTCCAAGAAAAATGAATATTGATCTAATGATATAGATATGTTTGAGTATGATAGTTTACTAGTTTGGCATAGAATAGTGGAATTATTATAGGTGACTAGGAATAAATTATAAGGATTGGATTAATTATAGCATGTGGATGTGAGATAATGGTTAATTATATTCATAAATGTATGCATAAGTCATGTAGGTTGAAGGTGGTTCAAAACTGACACTACTAAGTGTTTAATACAAGCTTTAAGTATCTAAAAAAATATAACTTACAACACATTAACTTCTTTAGTACCTCATAAACCTATGTTTATGCTATGTACCTATGGATATTATATATTATTGTATATGGGTTCATGGAGATGCCGACATGTGGCACACATCCCCTTAGTTAGTTATATGGATACAATATATTAGGATAATAGAGTAACTTGTGGAAGTAGTACATTGGGTAATGGTCAGCCTACATTGGGATTAGGAGGTTATCCATCCATGGCTTAGATAGATGTATATATAGGAGATGATTATCATGGTAAAGATATCAAGTAAGCATTGAGTCTTGTATTGTAAGAGTATATTTGAGGTTGTCCCCTCCAAGAGACATTGTGGAGTTATTCCTTCCTAAAGGAGTATTATATGTTGTTTCCCTAGCTTAAGGGTATTTATGCATATATTGAATAATAAAGATCAATACAAGTGGTATCATAGCTTTGATTTGGGCAATTTGTGGAGTGAAACCCTAGTTTTTTTTTTTTTACCCAATCCTAATCCCAATGTAGGCCGACCATTACCTAATGTACTACTTCCACAAGTTACTCTATTATCCTAATATATTGTATCAATGTAACTAACTAAGGGGATGTGTGCTACATGTCGACATCTCCATCAACCCATATATAATAATATATCATATCCATAGGTACATAACATTACTTCCCTCTTTGACATGTTTCATCCCCAAAACATACGAAGAAACCAAATAATGAGTGTGCTTCAAATCATCGCACACTTGTCTCCAATCTCGATCATCTGGCCATCCAAATGTGATCTTGGCAGGTGATATCTCTAATACCACTTGTAATGACCTTGATATTAAATATATGCAAAAATACTTGTAAGGTAGGGAAACACCATATAATACTCCTTTAGGAAGAAATAACTCCATAATGTCTCTTTGAGGGGACAAAATCCAATATCCTCTTACAATACAAGACTCAATGCTTACTTGATATCTTTACCATGATAATCATCTCCTATATATATACATATATCTAACCCATGGATGGATAACCTCCTGATCCCAATGTAGGCTGACCATTACCCAATGTACTACTTCCACAAGTTAATCTATTATCCTAATATATTGTATCCATATAACTAAGGGGATGTGTGCCACATGTCAGCATCTCCATCAACCCATATACAATAATATATCATATCCATAGGTACATAAAATTACTTCCCTCCTTGATATGTTTCATCCCCAAAACATAGGAAGAAACCAAATAATGAGTGTGCTTCAAATCATTGCACACTTGTCTCCAATCTCGATCATCTAGCCATCCAAATGTGATCTTGGTAAGTGATAGCTCTCCAAGATTGTTTCTAAATTCCCTTGTGCTTTTCTAATTTCGTTCATGATCATAATTATATTGCTTTAGTGTCCCAACATAATTACTCCTCTTTTTATTACATGTACCATATTCCAATGCGCTTCTTTGATTCTAACCATGACCATAGTGGGTATTCTTCCATGTGCCATAGTATTTTTTCTTTGAATTCCATGCATATCCATAATGATTAGAAATTTCATTTCCTATATAAACAAAATGATTGTTATTATGACACTTCCTCACCTAGTTCATGATTGTTTCCTCTCATGATGATGTGGGTGTCTATATACCTCAACCTTTTCCAATAATTTGACCTTATCCAAATTTACTTATACCTCTTCCACCTTTTCCTTCTTTGTATCTTGAGTAGATGAAGTTCTCATTTGTAGTGTGTCGTGATCTATATCATCTAAATCTTCATCATGTTCTTTATCACTTGTTTCCATCTCATCCTCATGATCTACCTGGATTTTTATTGGTGCCTTTTTCACTATGATATGTTGTAAAGTGATCTTCTTTTTCCTATACCAAAAATTCATGAACTTTTTTTGAAAATTAATATTCATTGTTTCCAAAGTCTCTAATCATGGATATCCAAGAACTATATCCACATCATCCATATCCAAAGCATAAAAATCTGAATGCAAAACATATTTTTCCATAATGAGCTTCAGATCTTCAAACATTGAAATATTCTTACCATCTAATTGAACCTCTTTTATATTCTTTGCTTGAACATGTAGATGCTTGGACACATTCATGTTGATGAAGTTATACTTATTGGTAGGGTTTTTGGACACAATAACCCTTTTCTTTTGAATGCATCCATGAAATTGAAAAATTGACTCAAATTTCTTTGGAGTCAAATAATTTGAAACTTTATCATCCAATTCTTCTTCTACTTCTTTTTCTTCTTCTTCTTCTTCTTCTTCTTCTTCTTCTTCTTCTTCTTCTTCTTCTTCTTCTTCTTCTTCTCCTTCTCCTTCTCCTTCTCCTTCTCCTTCTCCTTCTCCTTCTCCTTCTCCTTCTCCTTCTCCTTCTCCTTCTCCTTCTTCTTCTTCTTCTTCTTCTTCTTCTTCTTCTTCTTCTTCTTCTTCTTCTTCTTCTTCTTCTTCTATTGCTTCTTCTACTACTTCTTCTTGTTCTTCTGTTGATTCTTCTATTTCTTCTTCTTCTTGTTCTTTTACTAATTATTTTACTTCTTCTTCTTCTTTCTTTGATTCTTCTTCTTCTACTACTTCTTCTTTTTCTATTTCTTTTTTTATAGCCTAACAATCTAAAAAGATTTGTTCCATTTCTTTCCATGAATAAAATCTTTCTGTACAGCTCAATTGATCAAACCAATGTAGTGTAGGCCCAAACGAAAAAGGAATTAGTCATATTTGCATAAATTTTTTTGTAAAATGATTCTCCAAAAGGAGCCACCATTCTTTAGCATCAATATCATCTTCTTCTGAAAATGTTTGCAACTCCATGATCCACAAAAAAAATTAAGGTTCATGAAACCCTAAAATGTCAAAATTGATCCATAAAATCACAACAAATCACTTCAAACAACTCAAAAAATTCTTAAATTTTTATTGTGCTTCTCTTATATCTTCTTACATCTCTAGTAAAAATTTCAAATAAAAATTCCCTATATTTTGGAAGATATAGAGAAATTATTATAAACCATAAAATAGAAATAACTCCCATGAAACAAATCAAAAAATCTAGATTTTTTTACTATGACTTATTTGAAATATTATCTATATCCAGTTAAAAATTTGTGGAAAAATTCTCAACCAATAAAAAGTTATTGATGATTCAAAAAAAAATAGGGTTTCTCTCCACAAATTGCCCAAATCAAAGCTCTGATACCACTTGTAATGATCTTGATTATTCAATATATGAAAAAATACCCTTAGGGTAGGAAAACACCATATAATACTCCTTTAGGAAGGAATAACTCCACAATGTCTCTTTGAGGGGACAACCTCCAATATCCTCTTACAATACAAGACTCAATGCTTACTTGATATTGTTACCATGATAATCATCTCCTATATATATACATTTATCTAACCCATGGATGGATAACTTCCTAATCCCAATGTAGGCCAACCATTACCCAATGTACTACTTCCACAAGTTACTCTATTATCCTAATATATTGTATCCATATAACTAACTAAGGGAATGTGTGCCACATGTCGGCATCTCCATCAACCCATATACAATAATATATCATATCCATAGGTACATATCAATACATTTTGATTATACACCACCCTCTGATGTTATATCTAGACATGTGTTGGCTAGTGTGATACCCTCATACATTCTACCTAGTTATGTACAAATGGTTGTTTCCCCTTTAAAATCTTTACCATAATATTTTCATATGTATTCAAAATCCATAAAAATAAATAATTATTTTCTTTTTTATTATCCCCTATTAACTAAAGTGAAAAATTTTATCCCTAGAAGATTTTATCCATCAAATTATTAAACTCTCCATCATCCAAGCTACTCAAAGATTTATTTGATATATTTTAGCATAATTGGAACTTAAGAAGAGTACCTTAAATAATCCCTTGATCAAAAGATTAAAATATTTATTTTACCTTCCATAATTCATAAACTTCATAAATACAAGTGATATGGAGATCCCAACACCCACATCAAGCCTTATGCCACCATCATTAGATGAATACTCCCTTAGGATGTAGTATTGGAAAAATAATTTCAAAATATATTAAATAAATAGCCTTAAATTGGTACTGTAATCTTCTCAATGCTTATATTTATTCATTTAAATAACTCACTACTTAAATTTTCAAATCCTTTGACATGAAAAAATTACTGCATAGTGGCATACAATAATTCATTCACATCAAACAAGAGCCGAATGAGTATACCACCCACTTCATCATGAGGTGGAATTAAATATTATAATATATTAATAATGCTTAAAATATGGATTAGAGAGAATTATGTGATCTCTTCCTACATTCTATTAATGATAAAACAAGGGAATACATTAAAAATTACCCTTATCAATATTATGAAGAATCATTGGAAATTAATTTGAGGATATAAAAATTAAACTTATATAGTGGGTGCATGACTTATTATACCAATGGAAATAATATTACCCCAAACCAAAACAATGAGGGTGATGCAAGTAATAATCATTGAAAAAAGAATAGTCAAGGGTTTAAAGTTTTAAACCATAAATATAAGGCCACTTATAATAGTTTTATATACCAAGATGATGATGATGATGATGATGATGATGATGATGATGATGATGATGATGATGATGATGATGATGATGATGATGATGATAATAATAATAATAATAATAATAATAATAATAATAATAATAATAATAATAATAATAATATTTCCAACAACAATCAAAACCAAAACAATAATAAAAATAATAAAAACAATGGGAATGAGAATCAAAGAAATACCATGCCTATTATCAATGTTGTATATTTCAATCAGGAATCACCACATAAAAATTAGTATCAAAACCAATATAAAATTTTTAACATCCAATATTAAAACCAATAATTTAATTTACATTAGATTTACCAAAGTAAAAATCAGCATCAAAGTTATAACCAGGGATTCAATAAATATAACCAAAATCAAAGACCAAGGGATTTTGATCCCACTATCTATTTGTTGTTTCACAATAATTGGCCATGATAATTGTAATTTACATAATATAATAAGTTTATTTAAGGGATCCATGAGGATAAATGAATTTTTTTTATTAACATGTTCCTATGAAGTCTTAACGGAAATGCCAAACCTTCCCAAGTGAGTCTTATAGCACCAAAACAATATAATATATATATATATATATATATATATATATATATATATATATATATATATATATATATATATATATATATATATATATATATATATATATAAAAATCCTTTCCCAAATCATCAATTGAAACCAAACCAAAACATACCATATGGTAATACTCATATCTAATCCATTCTTATTAGAACCCATGATGTGCAAGATTATACTTTTGAATCAACAAATATTGATGTTCTACCTTGCTTTAGTTATCAAGGGAATACTATACTAATAAGTTTGGTAAATTATGAAATTAATGAAAAATCAAAAACCATTACTCACACTAGGCAGTATCAACCAAAAACTCTCATTTAAATTAATTTTATAAAAGGAGAGGCTTGAGGAAAAGATAATACATATTTGGACTTATGATCTTGTTTCATATTTTAAAAATACATTTTTCTATATTTCATTCATGAAATTATTGAATAACTTTCTTATCCATTACTTGGTACTTCTTGATCCCTTAAATCTTGGTTATTTGGATAATGTTAACCCACCTTTTAAATTTCAAAATAACCATAAAAATCTATATATTTACCCTTTAGATAAATGTTTTTGGATGTTGGGTAGTTACTTGATCTTAGGTAGTTAACTTCTGATGCCAATATGGATAGGATAGGAAATCATGCTTATATTTTCAAGTGTGGATTTATAATAACTATGTGAAAATAACCATGGATGATGGTGAGGCTGTTAATAATATATTCCACTTTTATTTTCTAATAAATGGGTTATGGTGAACAAATTATTCATCAATTAGGAACACCACTAGAATCTATGAAAACCTCAAGTCTTATTTCATTAAAACCATATTTTTCCTAGTTTCCTTGTGTCCTAAAATGATTCTCATTGAATTATAGAGAATGATTAAAATTACAACATGAAATTGGGAAGGCCATGGATTCATAGGATGAAGGTCATAAATCTATCCTTATTTTAGGAGGTATGATTTATATGTATTAAAAATGTTTTATTTGCTCAATTTGATCCTAAGGTATTTTATGTGTTTTAGACTAACCTCAATAAAAATATTAGGATTCACGTTGACTACCACTTCCTTAAAAATAATCATATAAAATAAAAAATAAAATCATAGTCACTAAATTGGTTCCTAAACCAAATTATTAAGAAAAACCAAGACCCCATTAGGTGAGAAACCTTAAGAGAGAATTATTGAAACCAAACAAAAATTAATAAAAATGGGTGATGAAAAACCCATGACATTGGCAATTGTCCCCACAAAATAAAATAATAGAATTATTAAAATATAAAAAATGACAAACCTATTATCCTCCCTTTTATAGCATATGGGGTTGGGACTTATAATCCACATAGATCTATAGGTTTGGAGTTTTTTGAGTTGGTGTAAAAAATCACTAGCATTTACATGGTATAAATCTCTAAGAATGAAGAAAGGCATCTTATATAACATGATGATATTTTATCTTTAAGTATTAAATGTATTATACATTATTATGGGATTAAATTTAATTTGGGCACTTAGGTAGGTGTAATAATAACCTCCCCTAAATAAAATATCATGCCTTTTAGATTCAAGTTATAATTTGAGTACATCAATAATAGAGTTGAATATGAAGCCTTGATTTGAGCTCAAATATTCAAAATAAGATTATATGTCTATAACCTTAGGATTATATGAGATTAATATTTAATTTAAAATTAGGTTTATTAAGTTTATCAAACCAAATATAAACAACTTTAACTCTATAAAAAGGATCTATACAAAATTTCTTAATAGTTTTATTTAATTTCTATATAAGCCAAATAGATGAGAATCAATTCATTGATTCAATGGAATCTTCCTCTTCATGATTATGTCATCATCTATAAAAATTATAGAAGAAACTTATTATTCATTGAGATTTAAACTACTTATCCAAAAGGTGCGAAGTATTAAAAACATTAAAAACATTCATTCAATTCCACTCAAAATTTATGAACCATACATGCAAACATATAGATCAATCAAAGCACAAACAACCATACATATAAACATGAAATACAAGAATGCATCACATATGTGGGGAAAAATAAAGGGGAAGAAATACCATTCATATCTAAAAATGGACTATAGTCCTATAATACAATAATGAAATTTAGTGAATCACCAATTCTACATGAATCACCAACCACAATTAGCCAAGCACCCACTTACAAGGAGTCACCAACCCCCTAGATGAATCAACACCAACTCAGCCACCTGATTGCTTTGATAATCTTAAAAACACTATGTTCTCAACCACTATATTATAACCGCCTCTTCATCTCTTCACACACTTATCCCTCTCAAACTTCCTTCTAGGCATCTTTGCTTAACTAGGTCTCTTCAAGACTAATTAAGTCATATAACCTTGATATCCATACTAATACCTCTTATTATATATTTATGAAAATACCTATAATATATTTTTATATTCTATAATACCTCCTTACACTCAAGGATATTTTATCTCATTCACTTCTCAATCCAACCCTCTCACTTACCAATTAGGCCTAAAAAGCCTTATTCTTGTATAAGCCTATTGCTCATACATCTCTTGGTCATACATACACACTTTCCAATTATACTATCCACACAATAGTCCATATGATATATTTAAATCAATAATAAATCATAATCTTATGTTGGAAACAACTCAATAGTCTATCCTCCTTCTTTAGGTCTCAGGAAGACCTATTAGGTCTTCTTAAACACATGTTACACTTTGCCTTCCTTGGAACACTTTGAAAATCCACATACACTAATAAAATATAATATAACAATAAAATAGACCCCCAATAATTTATTATAGGATAAACATGACATTTTACAATAAATCACTACTTAAACCTCTCATTAATACTCAGTCCTATTAGGCTTGTCTACACCAAAAATTTACCTTTCAATATTGAAGCTCAAACTCACTTAATCCACTAAAAATTATCAATAAAACATATAAATATAATATAAATGACTTTAGGGTCATCAACATATTGTTTAAACACTTCAAATCAGGTTAAAAAGTCTTAAACTCATCTCTTCAATATGCTCGCTCAAAACTGCTAGAATTTTCAAACACCAATCATGAAACTACTTGACATAAAACACCTAAAATAAACATTAAATGATTATAAATACATAAAAAATATTATATAACATCTTCGTAATAGTATAAATCACAAAAAATATAAGCTATAATATTAAGCATTGGTCTTCTAGACCAATCTCCTATCCTTATCCCACATAGTCTTATTTAAACCAGACAAGCCATTTTGAATTTAAGTTTTCAACATCTTACATTAACTTATAATACTGTAAAAATCATGAAAAGGAATTGAAATTCACAAAAAACAACACCATGCACTACATTTCATCACTCTCTCATGAAATTACACTCAAATCTAATATTTTCATCATTACAACTTGCTTACTCAAAACTTCCAAGACTGTCAAAAACATAATCATGAAAAGTTGACCTTCAACACCTATATAAGGAATATAAAAGACTTAAAATGCATGAAAATGATCCTATAACATCTCTAAACCATATTCAAATATAAACATCATATGGTCTAGTGGTAATTATTGGTCTTACAGACCAAATTGTTGACCTCACTAAGTCAGACAAGCCATGGATTCATAATTTTCACCACTTACACTATATTTAAAACTCCTAAAATACATGGAAATTAATTATAGATCATAATAAACAAATGCATTCACTTGAATCCATTAATATAACTTGACAATATACTTAGAACTAACTTCTCATTACTACCTAGGTTTTGTATAATCTACTCTATTAGGTCTGTTAGCGGCTAAACTACTTAGATCACTAAAATGAGACACTTAAGGAATATAAACAATACATAAACCATCATGGAAATAAAATAAAATTCTCTACACTCTCCATCTAATAATTTGTAAAAATTTTCTAATATAACTTTTGATAACTACAATAACTTCTCCAGAAACAAGCATGTATCTTCACATTTTCTCTCTCGTCTCTCTAAAAACCACCACATGGATGTACTTTTGATAGTATAATACAATATACAAACAATTACCTAGGAATAAAAATCCATTTTATGCACTTTTGATCAACATCTTCAACATCAGGTTCTTATTAGGGTTGTAAGAGGGTTTAAACCTATTCCCACTCTTAACAATCATTAATAAAGCATAGCTTCTCAATCTAAAACCTAATGCCTATAATTTTTATCTAGGACCATTATAAATATAAAATTAACTTATTGGGTTCCAATGCAAATTTTTAATGAGATAATGAACATAATAAAATCCTTCTCGAGTTGAGAACCCTTCATTCTGATCACTTGAGAGACTTCCAAGCAACTTTTCATGCCTTATCCTTCAAACTATAACATCAAAATTCATGAAAAAACTTGAAAAAAAATAAATCACCTATTAAAATTCTTATATGATCTCAAACACATTTAAATATGATCATGACCCTTCATTAGGACATTCTTTCTCTCTTTGCTCTCTAGATCTTGATCTGTAAACCATATTAGGCCTTAAAAATGACATTAATGCCTCTTTCCATGCACTCTCTACCTCACTCTCATATTCAAACATATTAAAAACACTCATGCCTATGTTCACTCATCTCACCAAGCCACATTGCTCATACCTTCTCACAAGGTCTCTTTGTGCCATGACTAGGCCTTAAACTAACCTTCATGCCTATTTTCATGCTCTCAAAACATCACTATCATGCTCAACATATCATAATCATGTAAAAACATCACAATACATCCTCTATCATGCTTAAAAATGTCCATACATCCTTCACATGTCTTGATAATTGATCATCATACCTTAATAGGTTAGGTAGGGTCTAAGTATAGATTGAGATAGAATGACTTATCCTCAAAGACCCACCTTAAAAAAATTATGAAGGATTATACACCTAAATCATAAGTTAATACAATTCCAAAAAATTTATCACTTACTTAGTGTCACTCACTTCACCATGTTACCTACACATATCTTCTCATAAGGTCTAGACTAGGATTCACAAGACACCTTGACTATGATCAAACATACTGACCTTAATGATATCATTCAAGATAAAATAAGAACACTCATAACATAATCATATCATTTATATCATAAAACAACACTCTTCCAAGCTTCTTAACATAACTCACTACCAACTAACCTTGCTCTCAACAATACTCTTGTAGACCTACTTCTCATCATACCTTCACAAGAACCTTCAATGACAACACTGGAAAATTCATGATGTCTTGAAGCTTGATATAAACCTTGACATAAAACAATATATAATACAAATCTCAACAAACTCACCTTATCACATCAATCTCACAAGCTCATACCTAAATACCACCCACCATGCATATTCACTAGATGTACCTTGACATCAATGACATCAATGACAAAACTTCTCAAAAAAATCCCCCTTTGTCATTTATGGGAAAAACATTAAAACCTAATTATTATTATCTCCCCATTATGGCCTTTCTCCCCTTTTGACATGAATGACAAAGGGTCTTCCATAAACTGCTCTCTAGAATCACACCTTGTAAAAAAAGTTTCAACACATAGAATATGAAGCATTATAGGAACATGTTCCCCACTACTCCATGCATACCTCATTCAAATGAACTTATATCATAATACCACTCACCTTGTCCTTGACATGACTGATATGACTCAAACCTTTGATCACACAATAGGCCACCATTTTTTGACATCAACTAAAGAATTAGGGACTCCCCCTTTGTCTTCATAGCTTACACATTATATGAGTCATTAGGACTCTTAGACCATCCTCATATTCCTTCAATCATATCTCATATACTAATTGACTACTTTTTAACCTTAGAATCTTTATTTTAACCTTAGATTTCTCACCATGATGCCTACTAACTCTCAGAGATACCAAGCTCCTTAAACTCTCATACTACTCACAATAATACAAAAATAAATGTAAAAATGAATCATACATAGACTTTTACATTCCATTCTAGGGATACTGATGAATTTATATTTATAAGTAATGATCAAACTAACCAAAATACCTTTCACCTTTCCATATACATACAATCTACAAAGAACTATAATTCATACCTTGTAACATAGACAACTTGGAATCTTCTCAAGATGAATCCTTCTTTGACTACAAACTTATTCATCTACAGATATATGAGTGTCTTCATGAAGATTAATTGAGTCACCCATTTTCATAGGGAACTAAAACACCATGAACTAAAGAGATTCCTAGATCTCCAATCCACTCTTCTCAACCATATTGAAATCATGAGACTAGTAGTCCCCCTTTATAATCCATTAGGATTGATTGAAGAATTTAACTCATCCACCTTATCATCCTTATTCTTCTCTTTGACTTCCTTGTTAATATATGCAAATAACCCATTTTCTTTACATTCCTTTACATATGATCCTTGATCTACCTTAGTAAATCCATTTTGACTAGTAGACTGATCATGACTCACCTTGACTATCTTTGGTTTTCATATAAATGTTTAAAACTTATCATGATGATCCAAAACATAGAATTTTTTATTGACAGATATTTTAAGAACATGAAAATGACATAGTAACAATGAATTCTCTAAGAAGAGATGTTTTATTACTCAAGATTGTAATACAACTATATGCTTATCTCTGGGAAGAGATGTCTGATTTCCATTTAAGGTTACATCTTCATTTATACACATTTTGAAATTAGGAGGAGGATGTGGAAGGTCACAAATTTAAAGGGAGATTAATTGGTTTGACTTTCATAATTTAAAACAATACAAAATTTGAGGAATTATTATTTTTACAAACTTACTATTTTGAGACTGCACTACTAAAATTGAAATTTGGGGCACTTCTATTGGATTTTTGGGGGCCAAAAACCATTGATAAAATCTTGTTCCATCTCACTAATTTCTCCCCATTCTTAGCTTTACAATGGTTCAAATGAGGAGTCAATTGGAGCTATGGTACAAAAGTTGTGGCTCCTAGAAGTTCCATCATCAATTGAGGTAAAACTGTCACCCAAATTTTTACCTTAAGTATTGCTTGGATCACAGGCACTTTAGGAGATTCATATACCTTGTTATGTTTGTAGGGCCTTGTAAATCTATTATCATAAAATATTACAAGGTATCCCACATTATGAAAAATATAGAAAACAACATTACTATTCTTACCTCTCGACTCATCACTCCTTCTCCCATGATCTCGTGACAACTCATCCCTTGATACCATTATACAATAACTTGATCTACGACAAAATATATGACAAGAAAAACAACAACCATTGAAATAATTGGAATACCTCATTACATTGGGCTTCTTGATTGGTCTCTTCATGTTGACTTTCATGTTATTACTCTTAGCTTATTTTGGCTTTTCACACTCTTTCTCAAACTTGATCATCTTGTCTTGGAGATACTCATGATCATCCTTCAAAGAATCTATCTTTATATTCAACTAATCATACTCAAATTATTTTGATCTAAAGTATGTATTGATACCTTATAACTGATTCCTAAGATCCTTGATGATCTTCTCATCCCTTTTGGATTCCTTTACCTAAACACTATTCAAGGTACATATATGTTCCTTAAGACCCTTAACCATAGACATCAACTCATGATTACTCTTCTTTTGGTTCTTAAAATCATATATAATACTTATAATCTAATTTTTAAGATCTACTTCAACTTCTCCTTCTTCACTATCATAATATACTTCGTCATACATGTCTTCTTGATCACTAAACACCTTGTGATTTTTAGGATCAAATTCAAGATGTTAGGACTGATTAAAAGGACCAATATCTAACACCAATTTTTATAATCATAATGAATAATATGGGGGTGAATAAATCTTCAAAAAATTCATTCAATTCTACTTAACATTCTTGAGCCATTCATGTAAACATATAGATCAATCAAAACACAAATAACCATACATATGAACATGAAATATAAGAACACATCACATATGTGGAAAATCTCAAGGGGAAAAAACCCATTGATTTCTGTAAATGGACTATAGTCCTATAAGACAAAAACCAAATTTAGTGAAGCACCAACTCCACATGGAGCACCAACCCCAACTAACCAAGCACCTACTTGAGTAGGCTTTAACAAGCACCCAGTTACAATGAGAAACCAACCCTATAGATGAATAAGTACCAACTTATCCACTTAATTTATTTGATAGACTTAATAACACTCTATTTATAATCTAAAATATGATGACCACATATTAATCTCTTCACACTCATATACCTCTCAAACTGCCTTCTAAGCCTCTTTACTCAACTAGGTCTCTTCAAGATGGATTAGGTTATATGACCTTGATATCCATAATCATACCTCATATTATATATTCATTGAATTCCCTATACTTTATTTTTATAATCTATAATTCTTTCTTCCACTCAAGGATATTCTATCTCATTCACTTCTCAATCCAATCCTCTCACTTACCAATAAGGCATAAAAAGCCTTATTCTTATACAAGCCTCTTTCTCATACATCTCTTGGTTATACATACACACTTTCACAATTATATTTTACTCATAATAAGTCTTAAAAAATGTTTTAAGAAATAATAAATCACAATATTAGGTCAGTCACAACTCAGTAGGCTACACTCCTTTAGGTCTCGTGGAGACCTATTAGGCCTTTTTAAACACACATTACACTTCGCCTTCCTTGGAACACTTTAAAAGACCACATATAATAGTAAAATATCATATAAAAATAAAATATACCCCCACTAATGTCTTCTAGTCTCAACAAGACATTTTATAGGAAACCACTACTTGAAACCCCTCATTAGTACTCAATCCTATTAGGTATGTCTACACCAAAATTATGCCTTTAAATATTGAAGCTCAAACTCAATTAATTCACTAAAAATTATAAATAAAAAATATTAAAATGATATAAATTACCTCAAGGTAATCACCATATTCTTGAAACACTTCAAATCAGGGTAAAAAGGCTTAAACTCATCTCTTTAGTATGCTCACTTAGAACTACAAGAATTGTCAAAAACTAGACGTGAAACTAATTGACATCTAACACCTAAAAAGAAACTTTAAATTATTATCAATAAATTCAAAATATTATATAACATATTTATAACAACCTCAATCATATAAACAAGCTATAATATCAAACATTGGTCTTACAAACTAATTTCCTGACCTTATCACACACAGTCTTGCTTGAACCAAACAAACCATTTTAAATTCAACTTTACAACCTCTTACACTAACTTCCAAGATTTTAAAAATAATTAAAATTAATTTAAAGTCACAAAAACCACACCATTCACTACATTTCGTTACTCTCTCATGAAATTACACTCAAATCCAATCTTTTCATCATTGTAACTTGCTTACTCAAAACTACCAAGACTATAAAAAATATAGTCATGAAACATTG
Source organism: Torreya grandis (assembly GCA_037957365.1). Lineage (NCBI taxonomy): Eukaryota > Viridiplantae > Streptophyta > Pinopsida > Cupressales > Taxaceae > Torreya > Torreya grandis. The sequence continues at coordinate 887,901 of JARHVA010004910.1, read as the reverse complement.
AAATTAAACACCTATATAAGGACTTACAAATAATTAAAATTCATTAAAATTATCCTAAGATATCTCTATACCATATTAAAATATAAACATCATATGGTCTAATGGCAACTATTGGTCTTATAGACCAATTTGATGATCTCACTACACACAGACCTCGCTAAGTCAGACAAGCCATTTTAGATTCATCATTTTCACTAATTACACTATATTTAAAAATCATCCAAGAAATCTAAATGAATTATAAGTAATGAAAAAAACTCCACTCAATTTAATCCATCAATCTACCTTAAAAACATTATTAGAACCAACTTCTCATTACTAGTTGGGTTTTTCACAATTTGCTATATTAATCTAGTTAGCGACTAGCCTACTTACATCAAAAAAATAAGAAACTTAAGAAATATAACCAATCTATAAACCAACATGGAAAAAAATACAATTCTCTACCTTATCCATCCAAAAAAAATTAAACTTTGTCTAATATAACTTTTGACAACTACAACTTATTCATAAATAAGCCTATATCTTCACATTTTCTCTCTCATGTCTCTAAGCACCACCACCTAGATGTACCTAGGAGAGTCCAATATAATATAAAAACACTTAACTATTAATATAAATCCATTATGATAAATTTTTATTAACATCTTCAACATTGGGTCCTTATTAGTGTTCTAAGAGGGTTTAAACCTATTTCTACTCTTGATGATCATTCATAAAGCATAGCCCCACAATCAAAAAATAATATTGGAATATTTGGCTCATAGCATTCCAAATATATCATGAAATTATTATGTTCACATTCAAATTTTTGACAATATAATGAACACAATAAAATCCTTCTCGGGTTGAGAACCCTTCATTCTGAGCACTCGAAAGACCACCAAATAACTTTTCATGCCTTGTCCTTCAAACTATAACCTCAAACTTCATGAAAAAAATTTAAACAACATAACTCACCTATAATAATGTTTATATGAGCTCAAACACCTTAAAATATGATCATGACCCTTTGTTAGGCCATACTCTCTCTCTCTTTGCTCTCTAGATCTTGATTTATGAACCACATTAGGCCTTAAAACTAAACTTCATCCCTCTTTCCATGAACTCTCCACCTGAATATAATATTAAATAAACATATTACAATCACTCATGCCTATGTGCACTCATCTCACTAAGCCACCATGTTCATACCTTCCCATAAGGTCTCTTCATACCATGACTAGGCCTTGAACTTACCTTTGTGTCTCTTTTCATGATCTCAACACCTCATTGTCATGATCAACATCTCACTTTCATGCCAAAACACTATGATGTATCCTATATAATTCTTAAACATCTCCATACATCATTCACATGTCTTGACAAGTATCATTAGGCCTCAAGGTTTAAGTACAGACCAAAATAGAATGCCTTATCCTCAAAGACCTAACTTAAAACACTTTTGAAGGCTTATAAACCTAGCTTAAAAGTTCATACAATGCCAAGAAAATTCTCACTTACCTAAGCTCACTCACAAGGTATAGACTAGGCTTCACAAGACACCTTGACTATGCTCAAACATATTGACCTCAATGATATCACTCAAGAAAATATAATAACACCCATAAAAAACTCATATCATTGTTCTCATACAATAATACTCTTCCAATCTTCTTTACACAACTCACTACCAACTAACCTTGCTCTCAATAAAACTCTTGCAAACCTACTTATCATCATACCTTCACAATGACCTTCAATGACAATACTAACAACTTTATGGTATCCTAAACTTTGATATCAACATTGACATCAACTACTAGAGAAGACAAAACTCAACAAACACAACTTGTCACATCAAGCTCACAAGCTCATACCTTAAAAACCATTCACCATGCATCTTCACCAAATGAACTTAGACATCAATGACATCACCCTTGACATAGATGACATCAACCTTGACATCAATGCTAACACTTCTCAACCCTCCTTAAGACACATCACAAAAATGGATTTTATCTTACTCCTCATCCTTCATCTTGTCTTTTATTTGTATTTTATGATTCTTAATGTTAATTTTATGATTATAAATATTTGATGGAATATTATGAAGTATTTGAAGTGGATGACAAAAATCACAATCTCCCTCTTACACAAAAGAATTTGAAGAAGGAAATACTTATTTAATAGAGGACATTGTCGATATCAACATTACCATAAAATAAAAACCTATCATGCTCAATATCAGATCTAATCTCTACCCTAAATAGCTATAAGATAATAATAAAATTCTTATTGAGTTCTCAAAATCTTTTTCCTTTTATTAAACATGATGGGTGTTGATCTTCAAGTAGTGGTAAAAAGTTTGGTGTCCAAACTTAATGCCAATTCCATAAAATAACTTTGAATTTATTTTACACTATTTTTTATTTCAAAGTGTTTATAGGTATAAAACTTTCAATAAATCAAAATGATAAAAATATAAAATTCACCAATAATTAAAAGTGTAACTTGCTAAATATATTGATATGTTATTATTGGAAAACACTAAGAGTATATAACTTAGCTTATATTTTAATATTTTATAGTATGAGATTTGGTACAATCATCTAAAACACACCAACATAGGTTTGTTATCATTTAAGTTCACAAATAGGTATTTTCCTTGTGTTTTGATATATTTTTGCTACATAGACATCACCGTAGGTTGGTCATGTTTGTTGGCTATGGAATTGTATGCTTTGACTATGATGGAACTGTGATGGATCTATCATATATGCCTATGTCTACCAAGGAGGCTAAGTTATTTAAATTCTATTTACACTACATATAAATATTAATTTCTTCTCTTTCCCTTAGAAACCATATGGGTGCTTATGAGAGATAGAAACTTATAAAAAATAAGGGGCATTGTATTAAGCTAAACTAAGCTAAATTACCCCACTTGATGATTGATCACTACATACATATACATATAATATGAGGAGGGAATCAAGTGACATGTATCTCTCCCACCTAGTGTGATTGTGCAATTGTGTTCCTTGACAATATGTATGCAACTAAAGAATTGGATTTGATACTTGAAAATGTTATCTCTTTCCTTGATTTGAAATTCTTTAAACTTTATTTATGAATTCTCATAGTGATAAATATTAAATATGAGAAGATTAGGGAAGATTATCTTAATGTAGTAATGTAATAGATATATGATATATAAAAATCAAATACCTTTAAAATGAAGTTATGATTTGTTTATATAGTGATCCCTTTGAATAACTTCTATTATCTGACCTTGAGAAACATGCATAATGACCCATATGAAAATTTAAAATTTAGAAACTATACATTATATATTACAAGGATGGGTTTATTTTAGCACACCTATCTACCTAGCATAGATCTATCCTATTAAATTAGGGAAAATTATCTTGGGGTTGGGAGCAGTCTTAAATTAATATAAGGTATTTTATCATTGAGTTGGAAATTTTAATGTAGTAGTGATAACGAAAGAGGGTTCAATCCCATAGATATATAAATGAATAGAGGAATAATGAATAAGAGACATTTATTTAAGAGTGAGTAAAGTGGTTAAATATGTGTCAATAATTCATTTTTTCAAATACATGTGACCAAATTTAGGAGTCTAAATGCCCCCTCTTTATTCTAGTAATGAAATTTATAGATTAAATGAGAAAGATAAACTTGAGTACATATAAGACACTTTGTATTTTAATAGGAAACTCCACTTGTAAAAGGCACACATTTTTAAAAATATATAACAACACATGAAGTATTCAATGTCTATATTTTAAATTTGAAAAATATGGACTATGAGAATTGAAATTGAAAAGACATGAATGTAGGATTACACCTATATTTCCCTATAACTTATAAAATATGATAAATAATTTGAGGAATATGAAACTTTGTCAAATCACTTTAATATATGGTTCCTCAAGTGGACCAATTGAAAATTTTAGAGTGATTGATTCCTAATTTTGAATAACTAATCAATCCCTTGAGTTATAAAGATTCATACTCCAACTCTCATGAATGGGGATAATTACCCAATGTACTAATCCAAAATAATGTGGAACCATAATGGGTTCACTAAAATTTATGAGGATATTGTCACTATAATAACATGTATATCACCTTTAAAAAAATATGGAACTACATAATGGGTTTTATATAATTAATGCCAAGGATATTCATTGTTACTAAACTTAAATGTACATTACCCATAAATGAATGAATAACATTGTTGTAGACAAATCATATTATATTTGAATGATAAAAAGAGAATGAATAATATTCATGCCCTATTATGAACATATTTTATATATATTTGAAGTGAAATAAGAACCATTTGCCATTGAATTGTTAAATTGTTAAATTATATTGTAGTGCCTATGCACATGAACAAATATCACGTCTTTTTTACTTTTAAACATTTATATATGTGCATGAAATAATAACATTTCACTTGAATCTATACTTAATGATATATAATTCCATGCATCTATATGATTAATTATATATGTATTAAAACCTATAATTTTTGTTATTATACCTATTTTTTCATATGCCCATGTATATGTAACAAAGTGTGTATGATTCTATACTCAAGTTTATATAAATTTAGTGAATTTGCATGTCATACGATCTCCTAATATGTGTTAATGTTCTAAAATATATAATGTATCTAATTTTTTGAATAATTTTTAAAACTTATACTCTATCTTAAAGTCTATTCCCACTATAATGACCCTATTTTAAGATGAGGGATGTATCATGTAAGTCACTCATCTCAAAATATAAGTTAAGAATATCATGTGATAAATATATAATCATGTCAACATGTAGAGACTAAGATATAATAGTATAGTAATTGTCATTAAATCATGTTCTTAACATATTGAGTATGAGACATATACGTGTGTGTGTGTGTGTGTGTGTGTAAAATAAGACATGCAATAAATTAACCTTATGTAAATAATAATACATGATAAAATTTCATAATATGTATCATGTCACCATTAATCAAGGTAAAAAATAAAACAAAGACTAAAACTAATGTCATACAATGTCACACATAAGGACAATGACCACATACAATATACATAAAATTTTTATAAAAAATGAGGCTAGGGACCACATGCAAATGATATTAATAATTTCACAAATGAGGGAGATAAATATGTCGTACACATAAGGACAAGTTCCCACACAAAATAAATAAACACTTTATATCATATCATGCAATAAAGTAATGACATAAAATGATCATAGATAAAGTAAAAAATAGTATAAATCATTCATATATGTCAATGTAACATCATACAAAATTATAATATACATTTATCAAAATGTAATATATGAGTAAATAGCAAAAAACATTTAATATATGTAGCTCAACATAATATATATTTCATCAATAGATATAACCTATGATAATATAACATGTAGAATAAATTCTTCCAACATAAGAATGGCCATTGGATGAAAGGAGAGAAACATATATGAATCCATGTATACTATGTATGTCATTAATCACACTCATATACCTCATTAAATTCATGTTTATGAAAAAAAATATGTTATCTATGAAACATGTGATGAATAACATATGTAAATAAGTAACATAGCAACTCATTTCATGCATAGGTTATAATTTTTATTTGTGATAATATTTTGAATGTTTTTGTATTTTTGAGATATTTGAATTATTTTAAATGAAACTAGCCAATGATCCAATCAATAGGAGGATCATAGTGTGTGTTGGTAGAATATAATTGTAAGGTGAGTTTTTGCAAATGAAAAGTTATACATGGAGATGAATCATATTTTAAAAAGGTAAGGGTGTTGTAATGTAAATATATTGATCACTACTCATATAATAATATGTAATATGTGTAACTCTAGAGGGTGCATAACTTGATGGAGTTTAATATATATTAGGAGAAGATCTCACTCCCTATGTTCACTATGGAACACATTGAATTGTCTAAGGTACTACCTCAAGATGTACTATAGAATATGAAGATTTTTATAAATAAATATATTATATGGATATTAGAGTCTAATATGGTGTACTAATATTATTTTAAATAACTATGTATAAATATCTTGGATAGGTGAAATAATTTTATCTATACTATGTTCTTATATAGGTGTAATAATCAACTATAGTGATGGTGGGGGAGGAGGAGTATATACCATTGAATATATAGGGTAATCATATTTAATGCTTGAAAATTTGAACACGTGATCACAATGTATATATTTGAGACATCGATGTAGTATGGATGGTACTATATGTATCTTTTGTATCTAAGGGAATCCTAATAACACATCAAAGACCCTTTTTCTTTTTAATAATAAGAATATAATAACCAATATAATTGAAACAACTTGAATATGTATCACTATATTTCCAATAATGTGTTGTATGTGTCTATTTAATTGTTTAACTACTTTTGATGTATATTGTAAATCCTACTTTGTATGCCCAAGAGTGTGAAGTGTTATTGTACATGAATTATCACTAGAGCCATTACAAATCATGACACTATTTATGTGTTTTTTGTTTATATGACCTTGATTAAAAATTGCATGATTATATAAATAATCACCAATAATCTCAGTGTCATCAAATGTTATAACATGACATAATGTTGATGCACATGCAACTTCACCAATAAGACCATCTATTAGATGTCCATATGTATAATGATGATGATGCACATTGTATACATATTATACCTCTAAATTATCCATAAATTATAGTATTAAATGATTTGGAAATGAAATAATAAATATTTTAAACTTTTAATATTCATTTCATTTTGGTCTAGCCTCCTCTGTAGGTGTGCTTAACTCAATAATATTTTCATTAATAAGATTTTGTATCTTATGCCTCAGATTTTAACACTTTTTTTTAGATTATATAAAAAATTTATTATATTCATAATATTTGTTATTTTAGAATATTTTATGTTTATTTATAGTCATAGCAACCTCTAATTATAGAGGGAAAGACGTGATATTCCTAACATTTTACCTTATTGAGATAGAAATATACCTTTATTTTATGCTTATCAATCCAATTTACCCCTAGGATAGCATCATATGATCCTAATGTTGTTTCATAAACATATGTTATCAATGTTAATTCAATAAATTCAATCTCAAATTCTATTAAGCACCTATCACCTTTGATCTTAGCCTCATTCCCATATTGTACTGACCATGCATTTGTCATTGTACTAGCTTTTCTAGATAACTTATTTAGCATTTGCAGAGAAATAAAACATTTTTTAGATTTAGTGTCAATCTAATTGGAAACGGGATTAACAAAAAGATTACTTACAACCTCAATAGGTGAGACTTTAAAATTAGATTAATGAATGTCAATAGCCACATAGATTGTTTGTTGAAAGGTCCCTTGTTGCATAATACCCTTAGCTTTACCTTCTACCCTTCCTTGAGTACATTTCCTAGCATAGTGATCACCCCAATAGATGAAACATATGCCAGGTGATCCTTTTATTTCAAACCTCTAGTTTCCATTTAAATTAGCCTTGAAATAACCTTCTATATTCTTGCTACTTAAGATGTTACTAAATTTAACATTTTAATTCTTGGGTTGGTTTTTGTAATTTTTGTTACTTTTCTATTTATTCTTTTTAAGAATGGATTCAGAACCTCCAAACTTATTTTTGAACTTTTCTCTGACCTAACAAAAGACTTCAACTTTATCTCTAACTTAACTACCTTATCAAAGACCTGATCCATTGTAGTTGTCCCTTACACATCTATTTCACATCATATTTGGGGTTTTAATCCCATAATGAACTTCTAAATGCAAAATTATTCATTTTCCTAATAGTGAGGAACATATTCTAGGGTCTTCGTAAACTATTCCTAGTATTCATTCACAAAATATCTCCTTATTTAAATTCTATAAATATATCAACTTATACTCAAAACACATCTATGGAAACCATCATGATATAAGCAAAACTATGAATTTATACCATGTGGTGGTAGTGGAGTAGAGATTCATCTTAAGCTTATTATTTTACCATCATGTTATTGCTTCTCCAATAAGTTGATACACTCCCAAAAATACCTCGGTGACTTCATAGTAATTGTGTCTCTCAAATTACTTATCCATCTATATCAACTAGGATTCCACACCATCCCTTAACATAGTTCTATCAAACATGGGAGGATTAAATTTCTCCATGTCCCATGTGATCTCTATAGCTACATGAGCCTTCACATCCTATGGAACCTATTCATACCTATGCTCTTTCTAAGACTCTTACTAAACAAGGTTCTCTTTAGCTTCTTCTTGATCAACTTCCTCAACATGTCCATGAACTTCCTACTCTAAGGCCATGATTTGGTCCCTATTTTTGTGCATGGATACAAGGATCTAATCTAAATTCACATCTTGTTTTATGGAAAGCTTTTTTGGATCAATTGGAGGGTTGGTATTTGAAGTACCCTCAACTCTAGGTCTATCATGAACCATTCTCCTATTTATTTAATAAGAGGATAAGAACACATTATTGGACCCATTAAGTTATAGAGTTTGAGACTCAACTTTGATACTAAAATTTTACATAGGGTTTAACTATAATTACGTAATTTTTTCTAAAAATTTAACTTCACTAATTCAAACCATATTAATCTCAAATAAAGTTAAGATACTTGATCTTTAACTAAATTCATCTAAAATTCATACATTTGATTTTATTCATTTAGTTAACAATCAATTAAAAACAATAAGTTGAATTCCATAACTGACTCATTATATATTATAAATTTATAAAATTACAATCTCAAACAGCTACTAAAATTTTACACCAAAAATTATAATAATACCATCCAAATTCTAAATGATAGAATGTAATAATATTACAACTATACAATATTATACATCTAAATATTAATATACATTTATACAAAATTCAATAAAACAATTAGTATCCATGAAATCACCAATATACAATAAGTAATCATGAGTAAAAGCACCTATAAATTGACTACTGGAGGTAAGGGAGAGCATCATAAAATTTATTTTCCACACTAACAATGTTCTATAATTACTCCACACAATCACCCAACTATGTAATGACCCTCCCTTCATGGATGAACAGATGATAACAATGCAAGTATCAAGAAGTCAACTAAAAACCATGTGTTGTAAGATAACCATCACATGTAGCATATCATAAAGAATTCCATTCTAACATGATATCATGCATGCCTACATTTATATCAAATAGATGAAATGATAATGTTTAACTACAAATATTACTTTGGACAAAGTTTTCATATAGTTTGATATCACTTAGATCAATCATATTCACACACACATACACATTCCAATTAGATTCCATTGAATCTATGTATTAATGACTCTAAGTAATTGTGTGAAATAATTTTCTTAGTGTCATTATTACCATAATTCATTAAATAAATTATATACAAGAATACTAAATTTCCCTTATATATCTCCATACTAATACCACAACATATAATTACAAATAAATCACACATAAAATTCAACATATGTTTTATATTTACAACAAAATAATATCCTGATATTTATATTTTTATAAGTTCCAATAATAGCCTAAAATTATTTGCAAAAAGTCTCTACTATTATAAATTTACCTATCAAATAATATTTAAGAGAATCAAGTTACTACAAGTTTATGTATAAATACCCCTACATGAATTATAATAGAAGTAAATAGTAATCCAAGTCTTAAACAAATTCCATTAGCACATCTAATTTTCAATTAACATCATCTACCTACTATTAAATAAATTATGAATAGTATAACCACATTATGACTTAATGAAATACATCATAGATCACACTATATTATAATATACACACATCTATATTCATACTAGGTGCTCTTGGCCATCCTAAATGTTATGATCATAGGAACAAATGAATAAGACTGATGATAATTAAACACTATTATTTTATCCTTGTATCCATTCTAGGTTACCCACATATACATCTATATATGTTATATGTCCATTCATATTTATGGATAACAAAGATCTTATCCACTTAATTTGTAATGGTAAGTTACATATTAATGGTCATATGTATATACATGTCTATTCACACACACACACACACACACACACACACACACACACACACACACACACACACACACACACACACACACACACACACACACACACACACACACACACACACACACACACACACACACACGAACACACATGCATGCACACACACACATGCATGCACACACACACACACACATGCACACATGCACATGCATGCGCGCGCATGCACACATGCACACACACACACACACACACACACACACACACACACACACACACACACACACACACACACACACACACACACACACACACACACACACACACACACACACACACACACACACACACACACACACACACACACACACACACACACACACACACACACACACACACACACACACACACACAAACACACACACACACACACACACACACACACATGTGCACATGCACACACACACATGCTTGCATGTGCACACACACACACATGCACATGCACACGCATGTACACACACACACACACATTTAAGTTTACACTTCAAATTAAGTTCTTAACTTAATAAAATGTTAAATATATATATAATAAAAAATAAGTTACAATTACATACTCAAATTTCAAAATATAATTATTTTAAAACTTACTCATCTTTGTAAACACATAAAATTAGCCACCAATGGCCTTTGATAGGACTTCAGACTTATTCCTACCAACCTTTGCAAACTAAGCCTAAAAATCACTGAACATCCAAAATTTTCTTATGCATAATTCATCAAAGATTATAATCTCTTTGATACATCCATAATTTGGGTATCCTATTGTAAGTAACAAAAATATCTCATGAATTCATCTCCATTCATCTTGTGACATCACAACATGCAATTTGGCCTATAGACCTATTAAGTGGGGCACATGGACATAAAATTAAATCATGAAAATGCTAAAATCCTAATCAAAATTAATTAACAAGATAAACCAAATTAAATTCCTAGTTAAATTATCCATGTGTAATTAATAAATTACTTAAAAAAGAAATTCAAAAATATGAAATATCCTATTTTTTTCATGCTTACCTTTTGTGAGTTTTCAAGTCTTTGAAAATATCTCAAAATATCTCACCCATGCCTATTCATTTAAAATCATTTATTCTCAACACCTTTTAACTCTAGTGGGGTTAATTAACTCACTTAGGTTTTGTTTGAACTCATTCCATGTTTAAACTATACTTTAAATCACCTTGAGTTGGGGTTATCTCTTAAGCCTATAAATACAAGTCTAAACCTCTTCACAAAAGAACTTGAAAATTATATAGTTATAATGAAAGTTTTTTCATAAGGCTCATGACTATAGTGTTATAATGCCAAAATATTGAGCCAATCCATAAGCATAATCCACATTAATCACACCAATAATTTTGCTAAGGATAGAAGGAGCAAAGAAAACTCCATTGCCAAAGACTATTTGAGCATAAATTGAACATGCCATAAATAATTCATTTAGAGTTTTAAATGAAGGTAAGGATTATTTTTCTTTGCATTTTTAGTTGGGGTTTTAACTATATTTTTTCCATTATGCTCTCCCTAAGATCTAGGCTTAGATATGTTAGCATGTTAGTGTGTTTATTTCATTATTTTATGAACTAATACTTGTTCTAACCTCCTATTTATTTTTAAATTCCTATGATCATAAATGACATGCCTTATGGGATTAAAACACGTCCCACATACCAAGGAAACCAAGATATAACACCTAAATTTTGAAATGAATACTTGAATATCTTCAAATTAGAGTTTAGCTTTGTTTTTTACCATATTTTTTTTATGCTAACTCAAATTTACATATAGATCAACATTGATCAAGAACAACTAGCATTAGTTCTACCTAACCATAATTGGTTCTACCTAACCAAGCTCCATTCTAGGTAACTTTCATTGATCAAGGTGTAGGGTAAACACATGGCTTAAAAAACATGCATTTTTAATCTTCATGCAACTTATTATTAATATTTATTGGTTAAAATAGCTGAAATATCCCATGTATAATCATCTCATTACAAGTTTTGAGGAGTTTTTATCATATTTTTATCTAACATTTGTACATCATGTTGGTTATTTTGTACATCAATTGACTAGTATCAATTAATACTAATTGACATCAATTCTTGGTAATCATCACAAATTCTCGATAATCAAAATCAATCATAGGTGACCATCATTGGTATTTATGTGAAAAATGTAGATAAATGGAAGAGATATATTTCCAAAACTTATTTAATCATCTATTAATGTACTTCAAAGTAGAAGGAAAATCTCTAATCATTATAGGACCAAGGAAAGAGTAGGACATTAATTTTTAAGTTTAAATGCTTTAACACTTCATTTTGGTGCCTATAGTGAATTTCTAAGTCTTGAACATTTGGATTTAAATTCTTAAAACAAACCTATGTGATTTGTGTTAAGTTTCTTTGTGAACATTCTTACAAGTTATTCAATTAATCCAAGGGGCCAAATAACTTTATAAAACATCTCAATTTGGTACATAAAATTAACACTTGCTTAGATTCAAAATTATTAAAAGTGTTTATTTTATTACTTATTTGTTTGTTTGTGAAAAAAGAAGATCATGTATAATCTATCCCCCCATCCCCTATAAGTAACTTGGGTTACAAAAAAAAATAAAATCACTTTCAATTTGTGCCTAGCCCAAGGCATGGAAAGAGTTTTGTCTAGGCTCTCCCTAAAACATACATGGTTTGGGTGATCTAAAAATAACCCCTAAAGTCTTTTTACTTAGTTTTTATTTCATGCAATATGGTTTGTGAAGGGGATTTCCTAACTTATTCATGAGTTATTTAGGGAAGATTTAACCTAGGGTTTCATCTCCCATAATTTTTTCAAACCCACTCCATGGTGGGGAATACAACTTAGGGTATGAATACTATGAGATCCAAGGGTCTGAGAGGTTAACCTCTCCTTTCATAATGAAAACCTGAGTCAAGTCTAGTTAAGTATGGAATTCCACTAAGTAGTACATGAATTGAATCACTATACAAATGAATAGACCCATACATAGTAAGTTAATTAGTATGAACTCAATTGACATGAGGCATCCCTAGCATTAACCATGCTTGGGACCATTTAGACAGTCAAAAATTTAAGTTTTAGACAAACCCCATTTGCCATGGACATATTTTTGATATAGGGAAAGTAGCCCAAAGGTCCATATCACTTTACAATCTCTTGGGAGAATGGGGTGTAAAAGACCTACTACTTCATGCTCTTTTATATCTAGATTAAAATTTAAAATCCTCTCAAGAACATGTATATATAATGATTTTTATAATATAATGCAAACTTGTCATTTTAGGGCTTAGGATGATTTACTTAGTTGTATTTAATCTTTTACCTTTGATTAATTAGTATTTTGAGTCTAAAACTTTGTTTGTCTTCCTACACCATAAATGATTTTTGTGTCCACATTACTTCATTATTTGAGGAGGTGTATGCCATCCATTTTATAACTTGTTTGTACCTTAGAATTTATGTCAAAAACATCATGTGTGTCACTTGATTTAAATGGGTAACATTATTCTACTCAAATCAATTCAAGTTTGTGACTTGGAGTATTTAAAATAACCATTGTTCACACCTTTAAAGAATGATAATGTCATTATGCTACTCAAATAGTTTCATTGATTTATCTTGTCTTGTGTCTAACTTTCCAATATTTGAAACCAATCCATGTGATCATTTGGAGTCTTTTACCTAGGGTCATTATGCCGGTCAATTTTGTCTAATTTATTTGTTTAAAATCCTAGTTTTCCTAAGTTGACTTTTTAATTAACCTTGACAAGTTTGAATCCAAACATTGATTGATTTATATTTATGGCTTGTATAATTTGGGGCTTAGACAGTTATATTTATCTTTTTTGTTGTGTAACTTAGATAAATTATTTACCAAAATTCAAAAAAAATTATTTGTCTTTATTTGGGAGAAAATAGTCTATCTCCAAGTGCCTTTTGTTTCATGCCTCATACCACTTTGACCAAGTTCATGCCTGAAGTCAAGTTCTAGGTTTATGCCAAAGTGTTTCAAGTTTTTTATATTAAATACACCTTTGTTTTACGTTTATATTCTTGAAGCCAACTTTGGATAAAATTCCTAGCACATGTCTTATTTGAGCCTAAAATTTGACATTGCATTTGTCCAAAAGACCTAGCAACCTTTATTTTCCTAGAGTAGACCTATTTGGAACACTTTAGACATAGAGTTTGGCATAAATTAGACTGCTTCAAACCATTTGAGCATAGATCATTTCAATTAAATTGGGTCATAGATAATAAATAATCTAAATTTATATCGACTAAACTCGAGTGGAGAATATTTTCTCCATAAATATGTATATTTTCTATATTCTAAATAAAACAAATTATTTCAAACCATTTAGGAGTAGATCATTTTGAACATATTAGACTATTTTGAACTTGTGGCACCTTTCTGGGCCTTCATATGGATCATTGATCCTTTTAAGTAGCTTCCATAGCTAGGACACATGGCATCGTTTGATTGGCCAAATTATTGATGAAAAAATATTAAGCAATCTAGTTCATCTACATAATAAAATATCTCAATGACATTAATTTTTTTGTTATTCATTGGGAAAATCTTTTTAATGAGAAATTTTCAATATACTAACTCAATAATTTAAGGGAATCTCCAACCATAAATCAAATTACACTAATAACCATAACAAAGTAATTCTAAATTAGAATTGATTATTTTGAAATTAATTTAGAACTATTTTTGAAATAATTTAGAATTTATTTGTATGAAATTGATGATTATTAATGTTTATTACTAGAATTATAATTTATAATCAGTAAATACACTTTAAATAATCATGCGAAGTTACATCTCTCTAAACATTGGTTCACAACTACTGGCATGAGTTTTTTGTTTTCTCCCAAGAATGTGATGATTGAAGTGATTTTGATTCTCCAATCCTTTTCATATTTTTTACTTCCATTTATAGTATATATACTTGATGTAACATAACTCATTTTCAATTTTTGATTTGTAACACAATTTTGAGAATTAAAATCAATGAACAATGTGTTGGAAATTGAAAAATCATCTTTGAAGGTCCCATTAAAAATAAATTCATCCAATTATGTATTGTTTATATTGAATGAATTAGAATATTTTTTCCCACAAACAAACATGAAATTTGAACTTGTGTAACCCATGGCTTGAATGAGTATCCTCAAATGATTGTTCTCTATCATTGACCAAATGCCAATGTGAGAAAAAAAACTACAGTGCTACCTCCAAAATTTCATTGGAATGATCTTGAATGTAGTATGACATATTTTAAATTTTATAATCTTCTTTTTTATCGTATCATTCATTTTCATATCTTTTGTTTTGTTCATAAAAAATAATAAGTCATCCAACCCCAAAATCAATAGTTTTTTAGAAGTCTATTTTAGCTCCTCATTCAAAATGTCTATAATTTTTTTAAAACAATGAATCATTTATTAAAAATATTATATTATAAGAGATATATTAACATGAAATTTTTTAATAAAAAGTTTTACATGTTACTAGTCTGGTCATTGATATGATTTTGATTTGCATTTCTTATTGTAACTTAAAAACATATTGCATTTCATTTGATTTGATTTTTTTTTTTTTTTTTTTTTGCATTTATTTAAATCTTTTAAAGATTCATATAAACACATATAAAAATAAGTACATGCTTAGGCACTTTGTAAATATAATACTCATCTATTTCTATTGCCAGTTTTATAACACACATATGCATATAAAAGTTCATATTGAATCCTTATAACTTGACCATGAATGTATCATAATCTGAATCAATCCAGTTTAACCATAACTTGTTTCTCATAGACGTTGATACAAATTTAACATTGATCAACAAACGTATATTAATATTTTTATAGTAATGAAAATATCAGCTGTAACTCTTATGCATACCGATACATATTTATATGTTTACATAGCCCATCATAGACAACAAAATAGGATTTACTCTTCTAAGCAGTTACAACTCACTATCACTAAATTCAAATCAGAATATAATACACCTTAATAGTTGAACCCCCTTTATATACTTCCAATAGGACACATCAAATTAAAAATTGTTTAAATCAATAGCAATATAATTATATCTAGCATGTCAATATACTTTATTATTTTTCTTATTGATAGAGAACACTGTCATGGATACTCTACATCAAAATTTATTATATTGAAGACATAGTATAGCACATATTGTGTTATTTTAAAATAGATAAATAAAAAATGTAAACAACATTGTAATGGGTAAATTAAACTTGTAAACAACATTTTAATAGGTAAATATAACCACATCTAGTCTACACAACAATAAAATTAACCACACTTCTACATCCCAAGCTGATGCAAGTCTATATTTTATTATCTTTTACAATCTCCTATCCATGAAGAAAAATTCAATTGTAATGTGTTTAAATAAATAAAGATAATTAATATATTCTATACTTGTATGAAATTGTATAATTATTCATTTTTTTAAAGGAGTTTTCACCTTTTTTTGTTTTTTTATAGTTTGTATGGGTGCACTCTTTCATTGAAACTTTGGTTCTTTATTCCCTAAAAATTATTATATAATGTAGTAGCTAAAATTTCTCATTATAAATTGATTTGATATTTGTATTTTTAATAGGTGTCTTGTGGTAATTTTTTACCTTGTGTTTTTTTCGTGGAGGCACCAACTTTTAGAGTTGTGTCATGGGTTGTTGTTTTGTAGACACAATGTGCTAGAGCTATGTTGTGTACTATTTTAATTGAGATAGAAATATATGATGAAATATTCTATTAGTATTATGAATCCTTGATAAATAAAACATTATATAATTGAAAAAAATGCATTATTTTATATTACCTTCTTCATCTTGTGATGTGTCATGTTCATTGATATGAATTTTTGTTATTATTATTTCCTCACTTGTATGCAATGCCATTAGTTCTAAACCACAAAATATTTCTAAGATATTAGGTTTGAATAATAAAGTGTATACACTAAAATATTGTTAAGATGTTATATTTGAAAAATGAAGCAAGATTATAATAAAAAAATTAAAATGTTATGTTATGCACCTAGTACTGATTGAAGTGGTTTTTATTGTATTAGTTTCTCTAAATTTGTCAAAAAAATTTGAAATTGAACATTAAATATTGTTTTTTATTCATTTTATATAATACAAGCTAAATTTATTTTTAATTTTTTATAAACATGCACCAATCTAGCTCCTATATATACCCCTAGGATGTCACATGCATCCAGATGATTGAAAGTAGAGATAAGTGTCTCCAAAAAGATGGTGTCTAGATAATTTGTGAATTTACTTCCTATTTTTTATGATTAAATCATTTTAAATATTGGTACATATTTATAGATTTCAAAACCATCCTCTAATCTACTTTGTTAAAAATGGAGGTGCAAACCTACCAGTTGAAAATGATCTAGATCTTGACAAAAATTGATACCTATAATATGTGTCCAATCAAATCCATAACTTTATAGACCCTATATTGTGACACCCATATCTTGTGTGTAATGGAAATCACCAACATGTAGATTCTTGAAAGAGGTCTGAATGGTAGGATAATGTTCTATGCCATGGATGATGAAAACATTAAAGGCCCTAACAACAATTTTTTCAATTAATACCTAAAGAAATAGAAGTTATTATTTAAAAACTTTAGTGAGATTTAGAATATCAATAATTATCAAATCGATGTTCACACCAAGAATGAAAATTTCACTAAAATATTATAAAATGGATGGCCAAAGACAAGGGGGACCATAATGGTAGTTGAATATTTTTGTATCTATCTCAGGAAACTGACCTCCATTATTATGTAGATAAATTTTCAATATGATTAATGAATCTTGAGATAATGCTTCCCAACATTTTTTGTTTTTTGAAATACTTTCATTCAAGACACACAAATCATCAAAACTTTTTTAGAAATTTTATAATTCTCCTTTACCCTTTAGGTGTGATTGTTTAGTTTGGTGGTAATGTTGTATCATGGTTACTAAAATAATCTACAATTTTTGATAATATGTTACTTTATAGCTTCACATTTTTACACCAATTATCCATGTTATTGTACTTAGGGGTTTTCAAGAAGGAAATAGACCCTTTTTCCAATAAATCTATGAGTTCTTTTTTTTGTTTGTTTGAAAGCCCTTAAATATTTCTAAGTACTATTATGTCAATCAAATTTAAATATTATTTATCTAAACCAGGTAAAGTAACACTTTCAAATAAATCAAACACCTTATCAAAATAATCCTAAATAGGTTGTTCCATGTAAAGAAGGCATTTTCTCTCCTGCAGTTGTTGTGTTGCACAGTTCATTTGTGTGAACAAGTGTTTATCTTGTTCATGTATTTCTTCCATCATTTTATTCCCTATTTCAAGATTATTCCATTCTCTAAATTTCATAAGGTCACATTAAGATCAAAATCTTTCTAAAAATGAAGCCTTATAATTTTTTTTGTTGTCTTCATTATATTTATTACATATTTTGTGCACAATATGGAATGGGGTAAAAATTTTTAGAAATCTTGCCCTTCTAAAAGAAAATTTATTTCTCAATGATTATGTATTGTAATCCTCCTCTAAAAGAATTATCTGTTGTGTTGTAATTTTATGTTGGGCATCTAAAATTTTGAACATTACAATTTTTTTCCATCATATCTTCTTAGACTTCCTTTGATTCAATAAAATAGTCAAGGTTGATTGGATCAAAAAGAGTTAACAAAGCATCCTTCATTAAAACCTCATTACTTTTTACAAATGAATGAATTATATCATTCACCCCTCTTTCATTTAGATTTATTATTTTGATATTTACATCCCCCAATTTATAGAGTTCTATAGGAATGTTCAAGGCATAAGTGTTAGAGGAAATATACCATGTAGATAATTCATTATGTTTCTCATCATAAGTTTGTGTCAACAAAAGTGTTTCAACATTTTTTTTGATCTTATTTTTCTCCACTAGTGTGAGTAATTATATGGCCTCTTTCAATTTTTCATTTAAATATGTTTCCCTTGCTTGTCTTGTTTTCTTCAATGTTGATTTTCTCATGTCTTTAGGGTATCTTAACTACATGTTTTCATGGTGGAAAGTAGAAGAAGTTTTTTCCCCTTGTTCATGTTTTTATTTAAAAAACATTTATATTATATTTACCAAATTATCTCTATCTATCAACCTAGACATTTTAAGGTTGTCATAACTATTCAAATTAAACCCAAATATTTCACAAGAAGGAGAAAGATTATTTTTTTCAACTCCATTTTACTGGGTGTAAATTTAGTGAAATTAGCTATAGCTTGACAGAGAATTCCCTCTTCTCCATTCCATACTTCTATTTCGAATTAAAGGGCATCTTCAAGTTCATCCTTATCATAGGCTAAGATTATTCCAATCAAAGAATATTCTTTTCTTGATGTAGTTCTAAACAAGTATATATCTAGATGCATGTTTGGCAGACTAAACAATTCAAAATACCAATCAAGAAGATAAATTTTATCACCATAATAAAATGGTAGATGTTTATGTGGATTTAATATTAGTTTTGGTATTTTATATAGTACTCTATCCAAATTCTCTAGAAGTGAGGCCTTCTTCTACCTTTTATCTAAATTCTCTTTGAGTGAGCTTGCCTTTTACCTTTTAACTGTGGTAATTCTTTTTTCACCTAAAGATATTCTAAAAAATAATTGAAATGATTTAAATATTAATATTTTGTAAAATACAAGTTGCATATTGCACTGGTTCATTTAATTTTTTTGTGTTTGAGCACTGATTAAATGTATCAACAAATCTTGATTCTAAACTACAATATACAATACATAATCAATCTTCATAATATATACATAAACTCGCACTTTAACTAATAAGGTATAACCAAATCAAAAATAAATTATGTGCACCAACGAATATAATCTGATGGGAAAAGGAATCCACATACATTTTTACCAAAGGAGAAAGATGAAGGGAAGTATGTTTCTAGTATGTGTCAAAATGCCCATCAATAGGTACATTAAAGGTATCTCCTAGGAGACACATTTCAATCATTCACAAGAGTACATTATTCTTAGATGATCATTCATGCCTATTTTTGGTTGTATATTGCCAAGTGACATTTTACAATTTGGATATCATTCACACCTATTTTGGTTATCATTTACCCAAAATTCAATAGCTCAAGATTTTGGGGAACCCCCTTTTTGAAAAATATTTTTCATTTTGGTCTTATGTGTGTTAGTTATATTGTTTATAGCCAGTCTCTTGAATAAAGAAATTGAGTTATATTAGTGTTGTTTTTCATTTGTTTACTTTCATCAGTTTCTCCTAAGTCACTCTAGATAATTAAAGGCATTTGCTTACAAACATCACTCAAATCCTTTTACTCATCCACTTCAACACTTAAAGCAAGATAAAAGTAACTTAGCTCATTTTCAATGTAAATCAAGTTTTATAAGTTACTTTACTTCCTTGAAAATAAGTTAAGTTGTCCAAAGAACCTAAATAACTCCCCATAGACCAATTCAAGTTTTTTGAATTAATTTACTTACCAAACTAAATGAATTAAGTAGTCTCAAAATCTCGACAAACATTCCTTACTTCTAATTGGGTTTCCTGAGTTACTTTACTTTAAAAACAAAAGGAATTAAGTTATCTTGAAAATCAGACTAACATTCTATAGGCTAAATCAAGATTATAAAAGTGCTTTACTTATTTAAAATTCATAAGTAAAAGTAGTTCCATTTCACAAACCCATATTAATCATGAACCTAAACCAAATTAGGATTCCAAAAGTGCTTTACTTCATTAATTAAAACAAATAAATTAATTCAAAGAGCTCCATTAAAAAGGGAAGTAGGGGCTAATGTGAACTTTCCATGCTTTCAATAAATGTGGCCATAAAGATTGAGTTTATCAAGTCCTTCTTGTGTAATATTGTTGTAAAAATCATTCCTGAAGTGAAGATAATGTGTGAAAGATTATCCATGTCATAAGAGTGTCCATTGCAAGCATAAGTGGTCATACATATTGGTGCATCATATTTATTCCCAATTTTCATTTTAATTCCATTGCAAATAGTATCCCTTTCTCCCTTTTCATAGCTAGAATCAATAGCTAGTAGGATTAAGAATAAGTTTTAATGAGTGCATCATGGGAACCATCCATCTCTCTAAAAATTCTCTCCCTTCCAAAGTCACCCAAACTTAGGAGATATTCCATGTTTTATTAAGAGAGATAAATAAAAAACATTCTCACAAGGGCATACTCTTGATTGACAATTTTTTTTGGAATGCCCATTAGGAGAGATTGGTGTTGGTCTTGGTGAAATTGCAATTGTAACAACATTCTTCATGTAGTATTTAGTGAATATAATCTGATGGGCAAAGGAATCCATACACATTTATTTCAAAGGAGAGAGATGAGGGGAAGTATGTTTTTAATATGTGTCAAAGTTCCCATCAATAGGTACATTCAAAGTATCTCTTAGGAGAGACATTTAAATCATTCACAAGAGTACATTGTTCCTAGATGATCATTCATGTCTATTTTTAATTGTACATTTGCAAGTGACATTTTAAAACTTGGAGATAATTCAAACCTATCTTTTTTGTGGTGTCCCCAAAATTCAACACTTCAACATTTTGGGGAACCCCCTTTTTTTAAAAAAATTTCCAATTTGGTCTTGACATGTATGTTAGTTATATTGTTTGAAGCTAGTCTCCTGAATAAAGAACTTGAGTTCTATTAGTGTTGTTTTTAATTTGTTGTTTAATTTCCTTAGTTTCTCATAAATTAATCTAAATAAATAAAGGCATTTTATTATAAACATCACTGAAATCCTTTTACTCATTCACTTTAGCATTTAATGCAAGTTAAAAGTAACTTAGTTCATTTACAGTGCAAATCAAGTTTTATAAGTTACTTTACTTCCTTGAAAATAAGTTAAGTTGTCCCAATAACCAAATTCTCTCCTCATAGACAAATTTGGGTTTCTCAAATTAATTTAATTACCAAAATAAATAAGTTAAGTAGTCCTGAAAACTTGATGAACACTCCCTAGTTCTAATTGGGTTTCTCGAGTTACTTTACTTGAAAAACAAAAGGAGTTAAGATGTCCTAAAAACATGAATAACATTATATAGGAAAAATAAATATTGATAAAGTTCTTTAATTATTTAAATTCATAAGTAAAATTAGTTTTAGTTCATGAAACTGAATTACTTATGAACCTAGACTAAATCAAAATTTCAAAAGCATTTTACTTCATTACTTAAAACAAGTAAAGTAATTAAAAGAGTTAAATTAAAAAGGGAAGTAAGGGATGATGTTTATTTTCCAAATTTGTAATAAATTCAAGAAATTCCACCTCATTTCTAAGTCATTAAAACAAGTAATAGCTACTACAAACCCCAAGCTATGCATTTTTATTCTCTAGAGCAATTTTGACCAATTTTATTATTAACCCATTTATAGTTGAGGTAAGTTAGTTATTAATAAACTAATTTAATATTAATTTTAACTTATTTTAGGTTATTTTATCCCCATTTTCTTTTCCTCATGCCACCATAGTTTTTCAACTATCGATGTTGTTTTGCTTTGTTTTATCTTTTAAATTCTTGGTAAAAATTATTATTTTAATTGGAAAATTGAACTATCAAAATATCTTATCACATGTTATTCATGTTAAAACCTTGAAAATAAAAAATATTCATGTAATCCCTATTTTTCTAGTTTCCCTACCCAATTGGCTTAACCAATCCCTCTTTCTTAGTTTAGGTTTTCGACACCTAATTAATTGCCCTAAGAACCCTGATTCACAAAGGCCCTAGTCCTTTAGGTTTACCATAATTTCTTGATTTATATCCCTTATCCTATGTAACTAATGTATGAAACCTTGAACTACATTAAAATCTTACTCAATAAATTTCCCCTTCCCCCATTACTTCTTTAATTTTTTTAACCTTCCTAACTTTAGGTTTTTACTAGCAACTTCCAACCAAAAACATGACTCCCAAAATACTTTAGGTTCCTAAAATATTATTAATTTAGGATTTTAAACTAAAGTAACTCAATTAAGTAAACTTGAAGTCTTGACCTCGATCAAAATTGTGAAACATCATCTAAGACCCGATCAAGTTTTCCTTGCCTCAGACTTCATCAAGTTTCTTGAACTTACTTACTTTGGGATTTGTAACCAAAGTAATTTATTGTTGAAAACCCAAATTATTTATCTCTAAAAATACAAAATTTATAAAAAACTAAGGCTCATGCTCTTATAAGACCTATTCAGGGTTTATAAGCCCTATTACCTAAAGCCAAGATACTTAGTATTTCATAAATTTTGGATTACTTAGAACCTAAAACCTTTTTAGAAATATTTCAAAAAATAAAGAGTTAACTCCTTTCAACTTTTCTAAACCATTTGGAGTAGTTAGTGAGTGTTTGAAAAACACTTATCAAGGTAATTAACTTTTCCAAAATCTAATGTCTAGATCAAAGAGTTTAGGAAGGTTAGTAGAAGAAGTAGTGGAATTGGAAGTACAAGGCAAGATCATTGAGGATGACCTAGAGTTAGCACTTGAGGAAATTACAAATCCAAGAAAAAAGGGAAAATAAAAATCAAATAAGGTCATATTCTAAGAATAAAAAATGAAGTATGAATATAAATGATACCCCATTGAGTCAAGTATTATTTCTAAAATCATCAAAATAAGTGACACAGACATGGGGCACATATCTATGACTAAGATTTTGGGAAGATCAAGGGCCCCTAGAAAGACTCCAATATTACACTCCATGACCAATAGTGGGATTAATTAGGCTATATATTTGCTAAGTTTAGCTTAGCTTCCTAATTTTGTGTTAGCATGTGCTAAGTACTATGACTCTCTGACTAGGGTGGTAAGAGATGATGATAGAAATGTGGTTGTGAGGTTGGATGTTCAATACCTTAACTACTATTTAAATATCCCAAACTCACAAAAAGTGATTGATATTTCAATTAAGATGGCTAATAAGTAGTGGGAAAACAAAACAATACAATGTATTAAGATTATGAATACAGATTACTTAAAAAAAACCTTTAAGGTTCCCCAAGCACATTATCAAATAAGATTTTGTCCAAAATCAATGGAAAAAATAATGTCAAATGGTTTTCACCCTAGATGTATCCCTATATTAGAACCATTGACATGACTTGGAGTTATGCTAAGATTGACTAGGCAACAATGATCAATGATAACATGGATCAATAGTTTAATAATGTATTTTAGACCTTTGATTTCAAAATGCATTCATATCTTACATATACAGTAGCCTCTATTGGAGCCTTCTCAAGGTTAAAAAATAATGGTACACTATCAATATTACCAATATATAAATATTATCCTCAGTTGGTCCTTGAAGAATACTATAAGATTTACATTATAGTAAATGATGGTTTCTTCTATGAGCTTATTTACAAGTTGGTGACATCTTTAAAGCATAGAAGATTATCAGATGAGGCATGGGATGTAGTCTCTCTATATGGATTTATTTTCATTCAATTTATTTATTTATCATATCTTAGAGTAGGAGGATTCTCAGGAACACCTATAAAGCTACCAAGGTATCCAATTGAGAAGTGAATCCTTATGGAATTTTGTAGGCAATTGGTTGAGTTGCATGACTTATAGTCTATGACTCATAAGGTAGCCATTAATTTTCCTATTATAATTGGACATTATCATTTCCCCAATATTTATAAGGCAAGAAATGTGAAAAAAGAGATGTATCATCATTAAACTCAAACACATTTTAATGCCAATGCAAATTTTGATTACAGAGGAGTGGCACATAATACAATTTTTCTTGAATATATGCATATCCCAACATTAGAATTTTTTTTGATTAATTTTAGGGATGATTTAGATGTAATAAGAAGTGATAACATTAAACAAATCCATAAATTTGACTTGTATACCATTCCTAAGGACATGGAAGATGATGGTATTGTTACTAGTGATGTTTTCCATATAGTAGGAGGAGATAGTGCCCCACTTCCAGTGATTATTTTTGGAGATAATCAATATAATAAAATTATAGAAAGGAATTCAATTTTTTTGGCAATGAATTTCAATTGGCTACTTTATAAATTTTATCACATGAAGAATTTGATAAATGAGACTACTAGAGTGGGACAAAAGAGGAAAGAGATAATAGAAGGAGAAAGTAGTCAAGTTCCTATAAATAAGTTAAATTTAAATAAAAAATGTTGATGATACCTTATCAATGGTAAAATATAAGGAGATAACACAGATAGATATTTATACATTACCATTGGTTTCTACTACTCCTATTTCATCTCGCATTCATT
Organism: Torreya grandis; assembly: GCA_037957365.1. Lineage (NCBI taxonomy): Eukaryota > Viridiplantae > Streptophyta > Pinopsida > Cupressales > Taxaceae > Torreya > Torreya grandis. Next base: position 862,315 of record JARHVA010004910.1, on the reverse strand, counting down.
CTTTTATTCCCACATCCACTCATTCCACTTCCACTACACCCCCCATGGATTCCTCCATATTAATGCCACCTCTGAAGGTGTATGTCACCAAAATCTCTAAGAAGTCTCTTAGGAAAGAGTCACCACATCCTCCTCCTTCATCTCCTACATCTAGTTTACCACCATCAATTCCTTTGGTTGATCCACCTAAAGTTGTAAAAGACACTGAAGAAGTAACTTCATAGGAAATAATTTCTCAAAATACTTCTCAAGAAAAGATAGCAGTTTAAACTGAGATGGAGGTTATGGGTGAACAAGAAAAAAAAAATGAAATAGAGGTTGAAAAAAGGAAAATAATTGAGGAATTATATCTTAAAAATCAAGTTGTTAAATATATAGAGGAAGCTCAAGGAGAGATGTAAACTCAAGAAGTTCCTTCTCAGGAACCAACAGTTCAAGATAATCACTAGCAATAGGTAATCATTCATTCTAGCACTTCCATGTCAACTAATTTCTCATCTTGACTAGCTACACAAACTACTCATGGATCAAAGGAAGTGATCAATCTTGAGGAGATATTTTTTCAATTATTGAAAAGTCTAGATAAAAGAGGCAAGAAACCAAAATCAACTAAAGTAAATTGAAATTTATTAATTGAATATTCAGACCAAAAATTTTCTTAGTTATCAGTTCCTCCCCAAGGAATGAGCAAACAAGAAGTCACTAGGAGTGACTTAACTTTTACAAGAATACCCCTTGGAGAAGTAAAAAATTGATACATTGAAGGAAGATACTCAAACTTTGATTGATTCTCATATTAATAATTTGGATGAAGAAAAGACTGCCAAAGCAAAACTAAAGGAATAAAATGCACAGTTATGTGAAATAATTTCTAAAATAACAAAATATTTCCCCAACAAGAAATTACCTCAAGAGAACCAATTAAGCCACAAGTAATAGCTGAGGTAGAGGAAACAGGGGACAGGGAAAGGGCTATAGATAAATGGATAGATAAAATGAATCAAAAATCCTAGTAACTCTTCCCAAGCATCCTAGATGTTCATCAAGAAATTTTGAATAAGATGGTTCAAATAAAATTAAAAAGAACTGAGTTGGAAAATGTGAATGGTATTTCCAAACTCCAATAGGAAAGTATGGAAGTAATAGTGAATTTAAGTGAGAAAATCATAGTTGAAGAACAAATAGCTCCTGCAAAGAAGTTGAAATAAGAACATTATCTCTTATCTTTCTGTTTGAGCATCTTACCATACATGGAAGAGGAGATGAATAAATTAGAAGAAGATGCACAGAGTCCAAAAGTTGATCTTCAAGATTCCCTTTTTGGTCTCACTAGTATTTGGTCTAGTGATAATGTTCCAAGAATCATATAATAGTTAAATGAACAATTCATGTAGTGGATAGATAAAGTTATAACTCCTTTCAAAACCAAGTTAGTCAAATCTTTGAGAAAATACTAGGAGGAACTAAAAAGACTTGGACCAAGGATTAAGAAATTTAAAGCTCAATGCATGAGGATAGAGAGAGAAAATGCTAAGATTGGAAATAGAAATACATTCCATTGCAAAACTAGATGATGTAGCAATCTAATCAATGATATCTTGGCACATGAAGTATAGAGAAAAATACAAAAACTAGATTCATGAAGTAGTCTCACCAGAGCCTGAATCTTGAAAAATTCTTCTTCTCTTCTTTCTTCATATGCGCTCTGTGAATAATCTTGTTATTAGTAATCATTATGTAAAAGTAATATCATTTTATGATTTATTTTTTAAAGTAAAATTACTTTTGTAAATTTCAATAACTTAAGTAATTTGGCTAAAAGTAGATGTTGGAAGATATTAAAGATTTTATAGCCAACCACATTTACCATGAAGGTAAAGGTGAGGTGGATTATCTAGTGAATAAAAGAGCTGATGAAATTAAGGAGACCTTTATTATGGAGGTATAAATTACAATAGACTCACTTGAAAAGAATGATTTTAAATATTTGAGTGACATTTATCAATTAGAAGGCATTAAGACCCCTGACCAATGGCATATATGGATAGATCTCCCAAAACTTAGCATCCAAGCTCACTCGAGTGCCATTAATGAAGTATAGCTTGGCATGGAGGTAATATCTCTATTTATTGGAGCCCAACAAGGATTTCTCATGCTATAGATTGAATTTGGCTAGAAAAAAAAATGGATACACCTATCTACCTTCATAGTGCATGAGGGAAAATGGTTTTTTTAGAATTCATCATAGTCTCAGGGCTAAAGTTGATTACAAAGCCCCAAAAAATTGCTCACTTGCACTTTATAGAGTTATAAGTAGTAAAAGTAGTGCTAGGAAGGCATATTTGAATAGATAGAAGTAGATACAGAGTCAATTTGAATATAGCTTCTTGGTTCTTGGCATCTATGCTAGACATTTTAGGTGAGAAGGTGGAAATTCTACTACTACTATGTAAAATTTTCAAGTCAAAATATCAGGGAAATGATATGGAGGTGGTGTTATGGGTAGAGTTGGGTGTGGGGATTATATGGTCCTCAAACCTTTCTTTATTTATCTTCCCAAATGTTAGGGTTCCATGACTTCTATTTCTCCTTAACATGACATACACAGCACTTGAAAATCATTGCCACTGGGCCACCATCATCTAGAATTTCCTCAGGTGCTCTTGTGTACTTGACCTAGAGCTGAATGGGAAATGGGTGATGAAATTCATAGAGCTGGTAGAAAATGGTGACTTGTACAGGTTCCATTTATTAATGCTTTAATTTTAAAATTTAATTTTGATGTAAATACTAATGTATCAATGAGAAAATTTTGGAATGAATATAAAAATTATGGGGTTTTTTGTAATAGAATGACTTTTTAGGGGTAAGCTACTCCCCATCTATAAGATTTTTTTAAATCAATACTAATAGAAATATTTATATGTGATTTATCAACCAAAAAAATTCCAATTTTAATTTTCTATTATGTAGGAGTAGGAATGATAGTATAATATAAAATTAAAAAAAAAACTAATTTGAATCATATACTAGTCTAGATTAGGGTGAATTGGATGATTCAATTGACAAAAATAAATAAATCCCTTAATCTAATCTAAAGTCACCAACAAATTTTAGGATTAATTAATCATTGGTGAATATAAGGTAGCACCCACCTAGGCAAACCAGAGCCTAAAGTGTAGAGAATCCTAACCAATTGGGTTAACTTTGTTAGTTGGCCAAATTGGTTGCATAACTTAAACATAAATGTTGGCATAATTTTAAGGTTTTGCATACTTCAAATTTGAGAACAAAAAAAAGGATTTGGAATTTTAAGAAAGGAAACTCACATGGATCCACATGATGCCAATGCATTTATAAATATGGGTGAGTTATTAATATCATGAGACCCCAGTGCAGCCTTTGATTCTCTTAAAATGACAAAGTCTCTTCTAAAGAAGAGTAGAGAAGAAGTACCCATTGAATTATTGAAAAATATTGGGGTTATTCATGTTGATCATGATGAACTAGATTTGTCTCAACAAACTTTTATGAAGGCATTAGGAAATGGCATTTGGGTTGAATTCATAAAAGAAATCCCTAGTACCAATTATATAGTTTTTGTTCACTTTAAGGATATGGAATTCTTACAATGACTAAAATAAGGTTCTATTTCACTTGAGTTATAATTTCAATTCCCATATGATCCAAATTGCATAGAGGACACTATTGAAAAAACAAGCATGCACAATAGTGGATTTCCAATTAAAGGTATCTCCTAGGAGATACCTTGAAAACATGCACAAGAGTGGATATCCCCTTCAAGGTATTTCTTAGGAGATACATTTCAAATAAGCACAAGAGTGGATTTTTCCTACAAGGAACAAGTGGAATTTCCTTTACATATAAGGCACTACTAGGTGATATTTTGAAGGACCCTATAATACCTTCAATGTATCTAGTAGGAGATACCTTTCAAACATGCACAAGAGTCAATTTCCCCTTCAAGGTATCTCATAGGAGATATATTTCAAATAGGGACATTAGTTAATTTCTCCTTCAATAAACAAGTTCAATTTTCCTTTACATGGAAAGGGTGATATTTTGAAGGGCCTTATAATACCTTCAAGGTATCTCCTAGGAGATACCTTTCAAGTACAAGAGTGGATTTTAAATTTAGCTTCTTGACATACATTAACCATGTCTAACATTGGTTTTATAGGGTCCTCTTTTATGTCTCCTAACCAAACTCTTTTTATTAAGGTTTTTTAATACCTTTAATGTATCTTGTAGGAGATACCTTTCAAACATGCACAAGAGTCAATTTCCCCTTCAAGGTATCTCCTAGGAGATAATTTAAAATAGGAACAAGATTTGATTTCTCCTTCAACAAACAAGTGAAATTTTTCTTTACATGGAAAGCATTATTGGGTGATATTTTGAAGGGCCTTATAATACCTTAAAGGTATCTCCCAAAAGATACCTTTCAAGCACAAGAGTGGATTTCCACTTCAAGGTGTCTCATAAGAGATACCTTTCAATCACAAGAAAGGAGATACCTTTTCATGAAAGGCAATATTGGGTGATATTTTGAAGGCCTATGTAATACCTTCATGGTATCTCCTAGGAGATACCTTTCAAACATACACAATAATGGATATATAATTAAAAGTATCTCCTAAGAGACAATTTTCAAACATGCACAAGAGTGGATTTCCCCTTTAAGGTATTTCTTAGGAGATACCTTTCAAACAGGCACAAGAGTGTATTTCTCCTACAAGGAATAAGTGGAATTTCTTTTACGTAGGAGACACTACTAGGTTATATTTTGAAAGTATCTATAATAGCTTAAATGTATCTTGTAAGATATACCTTTCAAACATGCACAAGAGTCAATTTCCCCTTTAAGGTATCTCTTAGGAGATACATTTTAAATAGGGACAAGAGTTGATTTCTCCTTCAACAAACAAGTTTAATTTTCCTTTACATAGAAATAATTATTGGGTGATAGTTTGGAGGCCCTTATAATACCTTAAAAGTATCTCCAAGGAGATACTTTTCAAGCATAAGAGTGGATTTCCACTTCAAGGTATCTCATAAGAGATACCTTTCAAGCATGAGAGAGGAGATAATTTTTCATGGAAGAAACTACTGGGTGATATTTCAAAGCCTATGTAATACCTTCAAGGTATCTCCTAGGAGATACCTTTCAAACATGCACAATAGTGGATTTTCAATTCAAGGTATCTCCTAAGAGATACCTTTCAAACATGCACAAGAGTGGATTTCCCCTTCAAGGTATCTCTTAGGGGATATCTTCCAAATAGGCATAAGAGTGGATTTCTTATGCCCTATATTGTTGATAAGGGTAAATCACCCTTGATTGAAGAAGATCCATCTTCTCCACATTATGTCAATGAAAAAATAATAGCGGTATGGTATGGCTTTATTATGCCATAAAGAAACAATCAGAGTGCAAAAAATATTTTTTTTGCACTCCATTCAACTTTAGAAGGTAAAGACTTGATGATTTATAATTTGAAACAAAGGTGGAAAGAATATGTCACTATAGTTAGTAACTAAGAAATTATTCTTCAAGGAATACAAGATGAACAGACTATGGTACATAATGTAATGTTTTCATAGACCCAAGAATTGAGTAATTTGTAGAATTCTTTTGTTATCAAGGACACTTAGATTACTAATTTGGAAAATTCTCTTGCTATCAAGGACACTAAGATTACTGATTTGAAAAATGCCATGCAAAGAGAAACATGAGATATTATAGTTTAGATAGAGGGTCCAACAAGAGCTCTTTCCTTGTTCCATTACATGAAATAATCTTTGCCTGGTATATCACCTAGAAGAAAATTCAAAAATTGAAGGATGAAAATGCCAAACTTAAGGAGGAATCTCAAAAGCATTTGGTAGAAACCCAACTACAATTGTAAAAAGCACAAGCTTCTATCCAACACATTTGTGTTATTTTTGAGAAACTATTAGCATGTAAGCAAAATTTATTAGTGTATGTTCTTTTCTTACATGAGTAGTTTTATAAATGGCATATTCAATTAATTTCCTTTGGTTTTTCATATATCATTTAAGATGAGCATATATTTATGGACATTCTTATAAAGAGTACTAAATAAATGCAGGCAAGATGCCATTTATGAGTTATATACTTTCAATTTTTTGTTGTAGATACATAATTGCATGCCTTTCTCTCCACTCTAAGGAACCAAATGACATGGAAAAAGGACAATAATATATTTATAAAATTACAAAGTATCACTGGTTTATGCATGAAACTATAATTTCAATAAGCAAAGAAACTTATTTCTTCTTTTCAACCACTTTATCATATGCTTATGAAGAACAAGTATCATGAGCTATTGAGATTTATTATTACTGATTTTAGAGCTTTTCTAAACCACCATTATGCCAATGGTTTTAATTTAAGTCTTTCCAGGTGGGAGAAATCACCTATTAAGTTTAAGTATAGGGAAGTTCTCAGATGCATGAATATTAAATGGAGTCTAAGAAGAGCCAAAGTCGTTTGTCAGATAATCACTCGATTCTTAGAAGAAATAGGTTTAGATGTCTACATTAGGATGAGCTTTAAGCCTCCTATCAATCTATATCCCTTATCTATATGGTAGTGTTATAATTTATCGATGCTTAATTTTGTAACTAATCACCAAAGTTGTGGGAAGTTTCAAATATGTGGGACTTGACCCTTGAAATGACATCCAAATTTTTAAGAAGCTATCTCTTCTTTTATTGGTTTGAGGTAAAGGGAAAAGGAACAATGCATAAATAAGTATTAAACTAATAAGGTGATATACCAAGATTGTATTCCTCTTCCAAACATCATAGTATCTAGTACTAACAAAATTCACTAAAAGGATTTAAAGAGCATAAATCATGATCAATAATTCTAGTAAAAACTATAGACTAATCAAAGTCTCAAAACTGAAAGATAACCTAGATCATCATCTATCTCAATAGCATATTATTAATTTTAAAAACATTCACTGAAAATGATTAAAGAGCATATAACATGATTAACAATTCTAGTATTTATGCAAAACTAACAAAAGTATTATAAAAAAAAATGAGAATCAAGAATTAAAAGCATATTATAATTGTATAGAACACCACTCTCTCTTCATAGTTTGATTGGAGAAAAAAGTAAATAAGGAAAATTACATATAATAACCAATTTAACCTTTTAGGGGAGGCATTTGTTAAGGCAAAAAATGTTTCAAAAAATAGCTCCTAAACTCTCTATTCTTTTAGATGAATCTCTCTAGTCACCCTTTATGGTCATCACATTTGCTACTTATAGCCCAAAAATATTTTCCATGGGTTGTAACCACTCATACAAAATCTATCTACATGTTTGAAAATTTTGAATCCAAAACATGCATGCTGCTATAGTTTAAGAACTTGGCATCTAATTCAATCATTTCAGCCAACTATCTCTTTCATTCTATTTCAATTATTTCTCCCACTCATCTTTAAACTGTAATCCCTCAAATCTTGGACATGTGAAAGCTATCATGAATTTAAACTATTTGAATCTTCCCTTTCATTTTTTAAATCTTTTAGTTTTCTCAACTCTTTTGGTCTTTGGGGCCCACTATGTTGACACATGGCAGCTTCGTGCTTGAAAGAGTCCTTTTGATATTCACTTTCCCTTGGAAGAGCATCAAAATGAAAAGTGGAATTGTCTACTTTATTTGAGTCTTGAAGCTTTTCTCCTCTTTCATAAAAGAGACTCCTTCAAGGTTTAACACTCATCATTAGATTTTCTGTTGTGATCTACACTATCAATTTGTTGTTGACCCTTTGACTCCAAAAAAATCACTATTTATCAACATGGTAGATATGCACTTAATGGTGGCTCTTTGATATTAAAATATATTATAAATACCATTGAAGTGATAAGTGGAAATATTCACTATCATTAGATTCTTAAAGCCTTTCTAAGGATTTAACAAAAGGATTCATTTGACCCCATGAATTATAATGACCCAAAATGTTATATAGTCACCTATACTTAGCCAAAATAATATATACATGTGTCTCAAGTATAAAATAAAATGTAGAATTTTAATTCTATAGCTCATGGTGACTATCAGGGGACTTCATTCTTGTATGGAATAACTTCCATAAAATGCTCAAATCACAATTTGATCAAAATTGATTTCATTGTAGCTCACTCAGAGCTTCTGCAATGTGGCCTAAAAATCAGCCCATTTTGCCTCTGATGGATATTATCACTTTTGTAGAGCTTGTAAATATCTGTATAGCTCTATCATATCCTTGTGGGATAATTCTTGAAGGTTTTACACCATTGAATGCATATAAAATTACAAATTTTCAATTGGAATCAAAATTGTGTCTACCTCTGTGATAATTAAAGAATCAATGAGGGACTTGAAAACCATTTGATCATTTTGTTTTGTGACCAAAAAATTTTGAATTTGGTCTTCCATTAGCACCTTACTATCATATAGGAAAGGAGAAGGGAGTCTCAAATGGACCAATTATTTAATGTTACCTTTGATCTCCTTTACCACTTCCTTCAAAAGGTTAAGTAGATTATTGCATTTGGATGTAGCTTTTTTCCAACTAAGAATCTCACTTACCTTTCCTATTTTTTCCTATCCATCTATGAGTCCATTTTATTATAGAGTTTCATCAAATGTATCATATAACTTCTAAATAAGTAAGTTTGATTCAGGTATCATGGCAGCAATTGAAAGTAGGATATTCTCCATAAAGGAGTCTACTTTTACATAGAGAGTCTGAGCCTCAGATATAAATTTTAATGCAGGCTTCAAGTGGGTCATCTCTACTACTATTCTCTTCCAAAAATAGACATAGAGTTCCTTAACCATGGACATAACTCTATCTAACTGGGGTCATTGGGCCAACTCCTCTTTCAATTTTTCCAATTCTTCCTTGAAGTCCTTAAAATTTTTCCTACTAGTTACCATTTTCTACCTTGACAACATTTAGCTTTTATTGAGCTAAGTAACTTCTACTTCTTTGTCATTAACCCTCTTCTTAAGGAGACTCTTTTTTTATTCCAATGAGATAATTGAGGCTTTAGCTACATTGATCTCCTACTACAGGGACTTAAATTTATCTTCTAAAGTCTTCATGACTTCCTTAGACACAACCTTCTTAAGATCCTTATTGAGCTAGGCCATCTCCTTGTCCTTAGCCTTGAGCTCTAAGGAAATGTGGCTCATAGTTGTTTGTGTTTGTAACAAGCCTAATTATTCCTTTTGTAGCTTGTTGGAGACTTTAATATTGTATGTGGTAACCATTGACATGGTTTCATTCATGAGATCCACTTTGTCCTAAGGTTTGAAATGAGTCAAATACATGGATATTACACTCATTGTGTAGCCTTTAGGTTTCATTTCCTCTAGTGGCTTTTTGATAGTTGGTACCATGTGAGAGATAGTGAGGGTCTGTTATTCATGGTAATACAATGACATTATTTATTGTTTTACCATTTCTCTACCATCTTTTTTCATTTGTTTCTCCCTTCTTTCCTCTCTTACCCTCTTGGTCATGTTTAATTGACTATGGAAGTCCATGGGAGATGTCACTACACCACTAGTGAAAGGAGACACATGGGGTAAACCACAAGGTAGAATGATTTCTTTTTGGGGTTGGTCTTGAGAAGAAGATGGGATTTTTAAGAACCTAGGGGAAAAGGTTGGTAAATTTAATGGTTGGGAAGTGAATGGGAATGGGGAACCTAATGGAATTAGTGCTTGACTTGGTATAACCAAGAAGGTAGAGAATTTTGAGGTGTGAAAAGGAGGTGGAATTAATGTTTGAGTATAAAACTGGGGAGGAGTCATATATGATGTGGTAGCTACCTCTTTTTCCTTGTCCCCTTCCTAAGACTCTACCTTTTATTTCTTCCTCTGATGGCTCTTTACAAAATCTTCTTTTTATTTTTGGGTTATCACAAGCTATGATGAGTGTAACACCTCTTAGGTAGATAATGTTGTCTAGGAATAATCTAATGGGGGCCTATCTATAGGGGTTTTAGATGTATAATAGACCACCCAATGTTTTTCCAACTCACTGATAGATGGTGGCCAATTTGAAGCTGTATGTACTATTGTAGATGTCTCTACCTTTTGTGTCTCTTTCTATGGATCTAAAAGGTTACTTGTATCTAGGCTAGAAGTAGGATTTAAATGAGCCTAATCCCATAATTTATCCCATTCCTGATTTATGGATAGATCTTCAAAATTCTCAGTAAATTCACAAATTTCTTGCATATACTTCTAATAGACAACTATTTTATCTTGATCCCAACCATTCCTAACCAAGGCCTATCTCAAACCTTTTTTCATAAATCTTTTTGTGTCATAATTCTAAATAGGTTGATAAAATGACTCTAATCATAGAAGTGGGAAATAATGTAGCTCAACATACACATCTGGGGTATATTTTCTAGGGGACCTTCTATCCTCAAAGAATTTACTACTCTCATGCTTAAAGGAAGCAGGGACCTTAATATTTACAATCCAAGAAGTCATGAAACATTCTAGATCATATTTCCATGAATCTTGATTGAGAGCCAACCCATATGCAGTTAGTTTCTTTGTCAGAATAAACTTTGTTGGCCTCTTGACCACTTAATACTACCCTTGGTTAATGAGACTTCATGGAAGGCCCTCTTCTTCCTCCATAATATAGACTAAGAATATATATAAACTAATTTTTGGGAAACTTCTAGACCCAAAAATCTATTGGTTAAAACCTTGGCAAGCATAAAAGACTCTTCCCCAAAACCATGGACCCTAAGAAAAGAATGATGAGCTCCAAAGAAAAAATCATAGGGGTGTCAAACATCAAACAAGATGGTCTTGATTGAATCATTAATTTTGTTGCTTATGACCTAAAGATCAAAATCCCATAATAGTGGTGCTACAAAACACTTAACAAACTCATAAACATCTTATTACTCTGAAAACACATGAGTCCATGTGGATACAGGGATAACCTTCTAAGGGTTTTCTACCTCTAGGTCTCATAGGGTCAAACTTATATGGTGTCAAAAAAATTAGGTATTCTAATATAAAATGAGGTGGAACAAATATTAGGAATACCTAAAAGTGGGATTAACCCTAAACTTTGCAAATTGCTAGCACAAGGAGTAGGCAATATACTTCACAAAGTTGAACTTTTATACTTGTGTTTTGACGATAGTCCTCATTTAGAAAAGATCTACTAGTTGCCAATCATGCCCCATTTTATTTCTATCTTCTCTAAAAATGAAGGAAAGCATCGAACATGCATCTTGTGACTCTTGAGTCAACATGACCAAATGAAAAGGCAAGAATTGAGGTCTAGTACTATCTTCTACCACATGTAATTCCTTGTTTAATAAAAGTTATTTATGGTGCACTTGAGGCTAAACATGTCTTAGTTGAGCCATATCATGGAAGTTGGCTAAAGGATCATGATCTAAACCTAACATGTCATGGATAGCTTGTAGGTTGATCACTACTCTAATCAGTCCCTTCTAAATCATTACATTAGCATTATCAAAGTTTTGGGAACATAAGTCCACCAATTTTGGGTATGGGTGGACTATTGGCACCATATATTGGGCTAAACCTGAGGTTTAAACCCTCATACCAAAAATTTTAGACTTGGTTTGATTTAGCATTCTTGCATGTGCTGACTCCCTTAGGGTCTTAGTCTTTTTGGTCATAAAAGGGTCGAGTAAAAAATCTCATCTACATAATCAAGAATGAGGGAAGAATCTTTGTAAATACCTTTCATTGCTTCCTTGGTTCTTGGGTAGGTAACTTTGGGCTATGCATGAGCAGAGGCATAAGACTTTGATGATGATGATGTAGTGGCCATTTTATTCTAAGACTCTTATCTATGAGTATACTCTTTGTTATTTCTTAGCTTAAAACTTTGCTCACTCGGACTCAAAAAATAGATTACAATTATTTTCTTGGTTCTTAAGAAAATTTTGTTCTCAAAGGTGAGGAAAATGAGATTCAAAAATCTCTTTAAAAAATTTTACCCCCAAGAAATGAGAATTAATGACTCTCCTTGATGAAATAGTCATGTCTCATTAAAAAAGGCTCTTAGTTTGATACTTCAAGGTACCGATCATCAAATATTCGAGATCCTTAACTCAAAATTTGGATATGAGTGAGAGGCTTGAATAAGGAAATTTGGATTAAGGATCAGTCATCCCATTTATTTATGAGTGGACTTGCAAAAGGTGAAGTTTGGAGGAGAAAGGATGAGCATTTCATATAGCTCATCATAGTTATACAAATTGTCCTTATAGTTTTATGTTTGGTTATATATTGTATTGCATTTAATAGTTAAAGTTTGAAATAAGTAGGATATGAATGAAATTTTTTATTGTTTGTATGTAATTTATTGTTGATTCTTTACCTTGTTATTATGTATTACTCAAACAAATAGCTTAGTTTTGAGTACAACAACACATCACACAGATGGGATAATTTTAAGTAAAGGAACACATCCCAAAGATGGGGTTATTTGGAGTAAAACAAAACATCCCAATGAGGGGTAATTTTTAGAAGGCAACACATAGTTTTTACAACTCTTTCAGCTACAATTTCAAGGATTCAACAAGTGAGCTATGATGATTGAATTCTCAAAAGGAATTCCAAAGATGCTTTAAAATTATGTTGAATATGCTCTACATGTGTTTTGAAGACATACATAGTATGCTCTAAATAAGTATAATAATTCTCCAAATATATGCACAAGGTGATTGGAAGACCTTTACCAGATGCTTTTAAGATATCTAGATGTGCTCTGAAGACTAAAAAACTTATGTGTAATAAATGCTGCTAAGATAAATTAGGAACATTTTAGTACAAAACTTTTGTTTGAAAAAAGATAAAAAAATTATTGGATGTAAATGATAGCTAGAAACAAAAAAAAAGGAGTAGACATATAAATCTTCAACCCCCTGCTGCTTCCCACCCCTAACAAATTGCTCCCTAAACAATAATTTCTCCTATATAATAGGTGTAAATATTTTATAGGTAATTTTTTTATATATAATGATGCATGGAACCCTTCTACCAAATAATATTGATACATGAGGGAAAAGTTTGCCACCCCAAAAAATGACTTTTCAACTCAGTATAAAATGAAAACAATTCAACTCAAATAATAATTAGGCCAAAAAATGAATTTTTAACTCAGTCTAAAATAGAAACAATTCATAGTATCTAAACAGAGCCAATAGCTGAATGTTATGATGGGATAGAGATGGTGGAACCATTAAAACCCTCTTGCATCAAAACACTTTTTTACTATGGTTATTTGCTTATAGTTAACAAAAAATGTCTACTTTCCCCTCATATTCACCATTTGGGTCCTTACTGAATATAAGTAATCTCTAAACAATCCTAATCACTACAATTTCATTATCATTGCCATTTCATAACAAAACCCCATGTCTATCAGAATCTCCCTAATGTCATAACTTAAAGTAGTAAATAATGAATAAAATGTTCATGTGAAGCCAAAAAATCACACATTTCAAATACAGTAAAACAATACATTACATATCAGATTAAATTCTTGACAAGAATCACCTATAGAAATGATAGTGAAAAATGGGATCATGGCTTCCATCACTAACACAACACCTACATAAATGATAGTGAAAAATGGGATTAACACTTCCACCACTAACACCACAGTTAACCTAATAGTCAATGAATGTTTTTTAACCTTCAAAAGGGAGAGAGAATAATTGGAAAGAGTAAAAGATAAATTTAACCCTAATTTCAAAGTGTGTGGGAAAATTATGTTAATATTATCATTTAAACATATTAAAAAATTAACAATTAAACATATTAAACATTTAAACAATTATTAAATATTATTAATGACTTTCCTTGATGAAATAGTCATGTCTCATTAAAAAAGGCTCTTATTTCGATACTCCAAGGCACCGATCATCAAATATTCAAGATCCTTAACTAAAAATTTGGATATGAGTGAGAGGCTTGAATCAGGAAATTTGGATTAAGGATCAGTCATTCCATTTCTTTATGAGTGGACTTGCAAAAGGTGAAGTGTGGAGGAGAAAGGATGAGCATTTCATATAGTTCATCATAGTTATATAAATTGTCCTTATATTTTTATGTTTGGTTATATATTGTATTGCATTTAATAGTTAAAGTTTGACCTAAGTAGGATATGAATGAAATTTATTATTGTTTGTATGTAATTTATTGTTGATTCTTTACCTTGTTATTATGTATTACTCAAACAAATAGCTTAGTTTTGAGTACAACAACACATCACACAGATGGGGTAATTTTAAGTAAGGGAACACATCCCAAAGATGGGGTTATTTGGAGTAAAACAAAACATCCCAATGAGGGGCAATTTTTAGAAGGCAACACATAGTTTTTACAACTCTTTCAGCTACAATTTCAAGGATTCAACAAGTGAGCTATGATGATTGAATTGTCAAAAGACATTCCAAAGATGCTTTAAAATTATGTTGAATATTCTCTACATGTGCTCTAAAGACATACATAGTATGCTCTAAATAAGTATAATAATTCTCCAAATATATGCACAAGGTGATTGGAAGACCTTTACCAAATGCTTTTAAGATATCTAGATGTGCTCTGAAGACTACAAAACTTATGTGTAATACATGCTGCTGAGATAAATTAGGAACATTTTAGTGCAAAACTTTTGTTTGAAAAAAAATAAAAAAATTATTGGATGTAAATGATAGCTAGAAACCAAAAAAAAGGAGTAGACATATAAATATTCAACCCCCTGCTGCTTCCCACCCCTAACAAATTGCTCCCTAAACAATAATTTCTCTTATATAATAGGTGTAGATATTTTATAAGTAATTTTTTTATATATAATGATGCATGGAACCCTTCTACCAAAGATTATCGATACATGAGGGAAAATTTTTCCACCCCAAAAAATAACTTTTCAACTCAGTCTAAAATGAATACAATTCAACTCAAATAATAATCAGGCCAAAAATGACTTTTTAACTCAGTCTAAAATAGAAACAATTCATAGTATCTGAATAGAGCCAATAGCTGAATGCTACGATGGGATAGAGATGGTGGAACCATTAAAACCCTCTTGCATCAAAACACTTTTTTACTATGGTTATTTGCTTATAGTTAATAAAAAATGTCTACTTTCCCCTCATATTCACCATTTGGGTCCTTATTGAATATAATTAATCTTTAAACAATTTTAATCACTGCAATTTCATTATCTTTGCCATTTCATAACAAAACCCCATGTCTATCAAAATCTCACTAATGTCATAACTTAAATCAGTAAATAATGAATAAAATGTTCACGTGAAGCCAAAAAAATCACACATTTCAAATACAGTAAAACAATACGTTACATATTAGATTAAATACTTGACAAGAAGCACATGTAGAAATGATAGTGAAAAATGGGATCATAGCTTCCATCACTAAGACAACACCTACAGAAATGATAGTGAAAAATGGGATTAACACTTCCACCACTAACACCATAGTTAACCTAATAGTCAATGAATGTTTTTAAGCCTTCAAAAGGGAGAGAGAAAATATTGGAAAGAGTAAAAGATAAACTTAACCCTAATTTCAAAGTGTGTGGGAAAATTATTTTAATATTATCATTTAAACATAATAAATAATTAACAATTAAACATATTAAACAATTAAAAAATTATTAAATATTATTAAACATTTAAACATGATTAAATTATGTCATAGGTATTTGAATCCTTAATTTTTAGCCTCCATATAATACCTTTGTGATAGTTATTAAATTTACAAATTTAAATACCTGTGAGAGTGAATCATCTTTCTTGAATTAATAAACTATTAATATTTAGAGATGAATTCGATCTCAAAATGGTAATTAAAATAAATGACATAAAATCATACCTAGTAACTCAAAACCTAGACTTGGCAAAGAATATTGTGAGTTTATCTAAATTATGGTTATGTGAGGGCATAACCAGTCTACACCATACCAATCTATAAACATTATTAACTTTTCATTCATGACAATAAGGCATCATGTGATATCTAAATGCAGAGTCATGATTAAAAATTTCAGCCAATAACACATTGAATAATTCATCTTTGAAGCCCAATATTGGGGTTGAAACCAAGGGAGTTACAATTTAGACGTAGAGATTGTGATAATGATTTAGGAATAATAGGCTCTTGCATAATAAGTGGAGTTTCTTTCATCAACATTTTTTGAAGATGTAAAATAAGCAAATTGTCTAATAACTTGGATTTGACTACTTAGTTTTTGGTACCTCCCCTAATAATTATACCTTTTATATAATTTAATTCAGCAATTCAAATACCTTTGAGGCTGAGTCACCTTTCCTGAACTTAAAAACTAGTAATATTTGGAGACGAATTCAATCCCATAATGGTAATTGAAACAAGTGACACAAAATCATAAATAATAACTCAAAGACCTCTTAGGAAAGGGTTTTATGTGCTTATATATTTAATTATAAATAGTAATAGACTCATCATAACAAATTACACTTGATGGGTCTCCTACCATGGGTTTTTGAATCACATCAATGGGATCATCAGAATTAGAAAATATGTTAAGCCCCTAACCTATCACATGTATGAGGATAGTATTAGCTAACTTGTGCCTTACTTATCCCTCTTTTATGTTATATTACATTTATCTATGCTTTCTTTTGATTTGTAGGTCGGCCTATGGAGTAACCATGGCCTAGATAGACTATATATAGGAGGTAGTGGGTAATTATTTATCATCATATTGTGAATTTTGCTCTTATTGAAGCTTGTGGAGGTTTCCCCCTCAAAGTGTCTTATCTATTATCATATATTTGGATATAATTTGCCTATTATACTTAATTCTTGAAGTAATTTCATTACAAGTGGTATCAGAGCTGTGATTTGGGCAATCTTGTGGGCGAAACACTAAAGTTTTAAATTTTTCTATATATAAAAAATGGTTGAGAATATCTCTAAAATTCTTTTTATTTAGGTGAGACATAATCAAAGTAAGCTTCCATTAAAATTTCAGCTCATTTGGATCTGGTTTACAAAAGTTATCGCTATTTTATGTTTTTTCATAAAATTGCTCTATAGTGTGAAATTAAAACAATTTTTCTGATTTATTTACATTTTTGGAAAGATTAGAAAAATTTGTATACGGTATGTTATTTGTATATTTTGATTTTAGGTCAACATAATTCCAAAATTGCTTGGTCAAATTTGGGTCAAAAGTGCCAATAAGGGTCGACATCATAAAACCCTTTTATGGCAGGTCCACAAACTCAGGGCCAAGGAAAGGGTGATAAAAATCTAGGTAAAACTCTTAAAAAGGAAGAGATGGAGTTAGAAGGGGGATGTACTAGTGTCATGTCCCCTTTTTATTTGACATGTTCTGAGTTCATGGTTAGCCTATTATGCGACCCTCGTAGGCTGATAGGATGGTTAGAGGGTCTTGATGGAGATTGGCTTGGCTTCGTTTAGCAAAATTTTTCTTATTGGTTTTCGTTTGGTCTTGATCGGATATATATTGAGAGAGATATTAATATTTGATTGATTTAATCAAATATTAATTATTTAGTCTATTTTTAATTATGAAACCCTAATTCTAATTTAATAAACCCTAATTAGGGCAAGCACATCTTTTTGAGTGTATAAGGGTTTCTCATAGAGGCCATTATTGATTATCCATTGATTATTGACTATTGATTTTGAAGAATTATTCTGTGAAGACTGAGCCAAGGGTTCCAAGATTCCATTTACATTGGAGAACATCCACTCTTCAGTGTGTGTGATTCAGAGGTTGTGAGATATCAGCTGATCTATTGCCAAATTGAGAGATAGCTTCATACAGAAGTTATCACAGAGATTTACAAGGTTGAGAGATAAATTCACATAGAAGTTATCACATATATTCCAGGTATTTATTTCTTTATGTTTTGCTTCACTAATTTATATAGATAGAGATTTCCAGATTAGGGATCCAGAATATAGGCCGCAACATAGTATTTGGCTTCTGTATGAAATCCATACCAATCTACACAATTCTATTCTATTTTTCCACAAGCCAGACAGAGCCGTAGGGGATACAAGAACCGACATCGGCACCCCAATGACCGACATCAGCCGACTGAGAACTGACATCAGTAGAGAAGCTGATCATCAGTGATCGATGTCGGTAGTATATCGACCGATGATGGTGACTGTGTGTTGACACAGCAACCCGAGACGGACAAGAACTAGATTTTATTCTCGACACATCAACTCGAGACGGACAAGAACCAGATTTTATTCCCAGATTTGCAAGAGCCCAGGTTTTCAAGACTGTATTTTCATATTCTTTTATATGCATAAGAGAGGACTGTAATTGTAATCATCTGAATAAGTGATAAGATATTTGATTTGCTATTGAGAGATTATATTGTGGTTGATTTATTTATTTGAAGATATTTTGCAAAAATTGCAATTTGTTCTTATTTCATACAAAATTTTAGAATAATCAAAAAAGAAATTTAGAGCTTTTGTCTATATATATTCCCTATTTGAAGGGGATATTATAGTGGTATCAGAGCTAAATCATGCCATCCTAAGGGTTTATAGATCTTATGCAGCCATAAGATTTGGGACCACACATGTATAACACATGCAGTAGAGCCTGGCTTGAAGGTACCCAAGTGTTAGATCAGCCACCGATCATCATGAGTGACAAGCATGAGGGTAGCCCACCCAAGGGCCACAGGTATGATGTTGATCAAGACACTAGAGATTTCTATCATGTTATGATGACAGGCCAGCAGCAGATGAATCAGGCAATATAGGCACTCACTACTATGATAGAGATGATGAACCCACCTATTAGATAGAATGGGGAACAAGGAGATAACAGGAGTGCTACTATTAATCAGAGACCATAGCTAACCCATTCCAGGACTGCTGATATACCTACACAGCCTACGTTTGTACAGGATGAACCAGAAGAAGCACCAGAAGAGGAGGTGACAGTTGATTCCCTATTTGCAGATACCCTCATGGATGCAATTGATGAGTGGGACTTATTAGCCCTCAGGTTCAAGATAATATGTCCTTTGATCATTTTGTTAATCTGAGGAGAGATCACTACAAATTAGCTAGATAGGACAGGAGGCCTAGAGGTCAACTCAGTGAGCTGAAGAAGGCTACTGGCAAGCTTTCTTTGACTACTTTTGATGGTAGCGGAAAGATGATAGCTCAAGCTTGGGTTCATAAGCTTGACACATTCTTGGCATTGAGGCCAATGACAGAGAGAGAGGCCATCAAATATGCCACTTTGTACTTGGATGGAGTAGCTCATGATTGGCGGTACCATGGTATGGTAACACTTCAGCACAACCAGGTGACAGAGTACCAGGACTTCATGGATAGGTTGGTTGAGAGGTTTGATAGGAAAGATCCCGAGGTTTACTTTCGAGATCTGGCATAGTTGACACAAATAGGTAACTTGGAGTCCTTCATTGGTGAGTTTCAGCGATTGGTAGTCATGGTGCCAAATATTTTGGAGCGTAGATTGGTAGTTCTCTTCATGGAGGGATTGATAGAACCATTGAGAGGTTGGATCAAAGCCTTTGATCCTTCTTCATTACAAGTAGCTATGAAGAAGGCATGTAACATGGAGATGGTAGCCCCATCTAGTAGATTTAACTCTAGAGGTACTTCTTCATCTAGGGACCATAAGTGCTTCGACGGAGATAGAGAGGGATTATATTTCAACAAAGATAAATCAGGGGTTAAGAATGATTCAAAGGCTAACCCAGTAGCACCACCTCTGGATCGAGAGGCTCTTAATGATCTATGTAGGAAAAAGCTTTGCTTCTACTACAAAGGTCCATATGATATCCATCACGATTTCCCTTTAAGGCCTAAGGGCAAGGCAAATCGTGTGATGTGGGCATATTATGAGGATTTGGATTCAGAGGATTCCAAACAACAAAATAGTTCTAAAGGGGCAGAGGTAGAGGCTTCAAAGCTTAAGGCAGAGGTAGAGTTAGAGCTTCACATATGAGAGGCACGCCTATCTAGCATTCAGTCAGATGAGTCATTCAGACTCTGTGGAGTTTTGGCAGGACAGAAGGTCATCACCCTTCTTGATACAGGAGCCACACATAATTTTATAGATGCTAAATATGTGGAGAAGTGTGGACTCACTACTAAATATTTTGAGGGCATTATAGTTAAGCTAGCCGATGGTCACACTCTTAGGTGTGAGCGTATGATTAGAGACCTCTCATTGTGCTTAAACAAATATGAGTTCAAGGTTGATTATTATGTGGTGAACATGGGGGATATAGACTTAGTCTTGGGTATGAAGTGGATTCATTCATTTGAGTAAGTTACTCTTCATCTCAAGGACATGGAGGTTTGATTTGATGTTGATGGGAAGACACATATTCTTAAGGCAATACAGGGAAGTAGCTTCAGATATATGTTTTTTCATCAAATGGAGATGCTCATACGACATGACATGATAGAGTGCGATGACGAGTGCACATTGCCACCCACACAGGAGAGATATGAGGATGAGCTTGGTCTTGAGGTGAGTTTAGTATAGTAGTCATCACATGTGGTAGGGACTCAGCTTTCTATTACAATTGGGTCACAAGTTGATGATGATATGACTATTTCTAGCCTTCACAATCTAGATTTAGATATTATTTAGGTAAGGAGTTTACTTGAGTTGCCTGCTGATTTTCATTTATGGATTGGATGTTAGGGTGCTTATCTTAGTATTAGAGATGATGTGACACCATAAGATAAGAGTTGTGATAGACATGGCATGGAGTTCATGTTGATTGACAGTGGTGGAGATCATGACTACATTTGGGATCCAGGTGGATCGATTGGTTTGTCATTCAGCGATTGCTTGAGGGCAAGCAATTTTAGGAGGGGCAGATTGTCATGTCCCCTTTTTAGTTGACATGTTCTGAGTTCATGGTTAGCCTATTATGCGACCCTCGTAGGCTGATAGGATGGTTAGAGGGTCTTGATTGAGATTGGCTTGGCTTCGTTTAGCAAAAAATTTCCAGTTGGTTTTTGTTTGGTCTCGATCAGATATATATTGAGAGAGACATTAATATTTGATTGATTTAATCAAATATTAATTATTTAATATATTTTTAATTATGAAACCCTAATTCTAATTTAAGAAACCCTAATTAGGGAAATCACATCTTTTTTAGGGTATAAGGGTTTCTCATGGAGGCCATTATTGATTATCCATTGATTATTGACTATTGATTTTGAAGAATTCTTCTATGAAGACTGAGCCAAGGGTTCTAGGATTCCATTTGCATTGGAGAACATCCACTCTTTAGTGTGTGCAATTTAGAGGTTGTGCGATATCAGTCGATCTATTGCCAAATTGAGAGATAGCTTCATACGAAAGTTATCACAGAGATTTACAGGGTTGAGAGATAACTTCACACAAAAGTTATCACAGATATTCCAGGTATTCATTTCTTTATGTTTTGCTTCAATAATTTATACAAATAGAGATTTCTAGATTAGGGCTCTAGAATACAGGCAGTAGCATAGTATTTGGCTTCTGTATGGAATCTATACCAATCTGCACAATTCTATTCTATTCTGCCACAAGCCAGACAAAGCCGTAGGGGATACAGGAACCGACATCGGCAACCTAGTGACCAACATCGGCCGACTGAGAACCAACATCGGAAGAGAAGCCAACTATCAGTGACCGACGTCGGTAGTATATCGACTAATAATGGTGATTGTGTGTCGACATAGCAACTTGAGATGGACAAAAACCAGATTTTATTCTCGACACAGCAACCTGAGATGGACAAGAACTAGATTTTATTCCCAGATTTGCAAGAGCCCAGGTTTTCAAGACTGTATTTTCATATTCTTTTATATGCATAAGAGAGGACTGTAATTTTAATCATCTGAAAAAGTGATAAGATATTTGATTTTCTATTGAGAGATTATATTATGGTTGATTTATTTATTTGAAGATATTTTGCAAAAATCACAATTTGTTCTTATTTCATACAAAATTTCAGAATAATCAGAAAAGCAATTCAGAGCTTTTGTCTATATATATTCCCTATTTGAAGGGTATATTACAAATAGACCCTTTATATCGAGTTTTTTTGACATAGATCACAAAGTAAGCCAGCTTGACTATAGTGTGCAAGGCATTTAGAGTGAGGTGCAAGACATACAATCTAATATGCAATCCATACAAGATAGTTTGGGAGATATCATGATGGATTTTAACATTAACCAGTCAAATCATTAAGCTAACTCTATTACAAAAACCCACTAGGGTGGTTCTCCTAACTGGTTTACTTTAAATCTAACTCCATGGCCACAAAGGAACCTATTACCAAAGGTGGATATGCACAAATTTGATGGAAAAGATCCACTCAATTAGATCAACCAAATGGAGATTTTTTTTGACCTACATCAGATTCTAGGTGGAAAAAAGGTTACCATGGCACCCTTGTATTTTGAACCTGATCAATTCATTTGGTATCGATGGTTGTGTGCTCAAAATAAAAAGATGACTCTTAATGTCACCTTGTCAGTTTTTATAGAGGAGCTACAATTACACTATGGCAATAGCGTGACAGAGAATTACTTCAGCCAACTGGCAAAATTGTGTCAAATTGGCTCTATCAAAGATTATATTCATCATTTTGAGAACATGTCCTTACGTGTGGAGATAATTTCTAAAGCAAACTTGAATGACCTATTTTTGGGTGGACTCAAGGACCACATTCAACATGAGGTACACATGTTTAATCCACTTAAGATTTATGATTCTATTATCATGGCACATAGAGCTAAGGAAAACTTCATAGCCAACAAGAAGCATCCATTCACTCACTTCAAAGATCATAGTATATCGTCAGCAACATTTCCTCCACCTACTAGATTGACCCCTCAGCAAATTGAAGAGAAGCATGCAAAAGGATTATGTTTCAATTGTGATAGCAAGTGGAGTAAAGGACATAGATGTGTTGAGAAGAAGTTATTCTACATTGAAGGACCAAATGAAGATGAAGAAGCAGATGATACCTCCAATGATGATGAGGCAGATATAGAGGAGGTACCTAAAGATTCCCAACCTACAATATCTTGTCATAAACTTGCAGGTATTAGCACTCCATAAACTATTAAGGTGGTGGGTTTCCTAAAGAAATAGAAGGCGACAATATTGATTGATTCAAAGAGCACACATAACTTTATAAACCATAAGTTGGCCACTCGATTGAACTATTTCATCTACCCAACACCAAAATTTTAGGTCATGATTACAGATGGTGGCACAATTAATTATTCAGGCAAATTCCATAGTATTAATCCTACTATGGGTGGGTATAATCTCAACTCTCCTATGTTTGCTATTCCCATGGGTAACACATACATTTTTTTGGAATTCCAATGGCTCACAACATTAGGTACCATTGAGATGAACTTCCAAGAACTATTCATGTGCTTTCATTCTAAAGGTAAGAAAATTGAACTACATGGATTACATGCAAAATCTCCATAATTGATTAGTTCACATCAGACGACCAAGATGCTAAAAAAGGGGGTAGAGGAAATTATTGCATTATTATGCTCCATATAAGTTCAACCCACACAGGTATCTACACATCCTGATCTATAGATAATTCTTGAGGACCACTCATCTATTTTTGGGCCCCTGCCAAAAGGACTACCACCAAAAAGAGAACATGATCATGTCATTCAACTAATTATAGGTAGTCAACCACCAAATATTAGACCATATAGATATCCATATTCACAAAAGAGTGAAATTGAAAATATGGTCCATGAGATGCTAGAGGCAGGGATCATCAAGCATAGCCAAAGTGCATATTCATCACCAGTGGTCATGGTGCGGAAGAAGGATGACACATGGAGGATGTGCATAGATTATCGGGAACTCAACAAGTACACCATCAAAGATAACTTTATTATTCTAGTAATTGATGATTTACTTGATGAGTTAAATGGTGCTAATTACTTCACAAAATTGGATCTTCACTCAGGGTACCATCAAATTAGAATCAAGGATGAAGATGTTCATAAAACTACTTTTAGAACACATGAGAGCCATTATGAGTTTTTGGTAATGCCCTTTGGTCTTAAAAATGCACCATCTACTTTTTAGAGCTTGATTAACACTATTTTAGGCATTTTCTAAGGAATTTTGTGCTAGTTTTCTTTGATGACATATTGATTTATAGTCAGACATGGGTAGCATATCTGTAACATGTGAAACAGGTGTTGATAGTTTTGGAGAAGCACCAAATTTATGTGAAGCCATCTAAATGTGATTTTTGAGTATAGGAGGTAGAGTAACTTAGTCACATTGTATCCCATGAAGGTGTCAAATTTGATCCCCATAAGATCAAAGTGATAATGGAATGGTCCATTCTAAAAAATCTCAAAAAACCTTTGAGGGTTCCTTGGACTAACAGGCTACTATAGAAGATTTGTGAAAGGTTATGGTAGCATAGTAGCTCCACTCACTACATTGCTAAATAAGGATTCTTTCCATTGGAATTATGATGCCACCAAAGCATTTGAGAAACTAAAAGTACCCATGTGCACCACTCCAGTTTTGGCTACTCCAAACTTCTCATAGACATTCATTGTTGAATGTGAAGCTTCTGGGTCTGGATTGGGGGTAGTACTAATGCAAGAAGGAAGACTCATTTCATTTAAAAGTCATCAATTCAAAGGTAATAATCTACAAAAACCTATCTATGAGAAATAAATGATGGCTATTCTTCATGTAGTTAAACAATGGAGGCCTTATCTGATGGGTAGACACTTTAAGGTGAAAACAGATCATGATAGTCTCAAATACTTTTTGGAGCAAAGATTATCATCTAAGGAACAACAAAATGGGTAGCCAAAATGTTGGGTTATGATTTTGAAATCATCTACAAGAAGGGTAAAGATAATGTAGTAGCAGATGCACTATCTAGATGGGATACATCCATAGAAGCATTACTTTGTGTAATGTCCATGTTGCAAGCATATTGGGTGGATGAAGCTAGGTTAGAATGGGAGCAAGACAAGGATACACAGGTTCTGATTTAGAATCTCCAGCAAGGTAATTTATCCTCTGACAAATTTTAATGGAAAGGTAATGTCCTATGGTATAAGGGTAGGTTATACTTGTGCAAAAATTCAAAGCTTAAGCATAAGATTCTTACAGAGTTGCATGCATATCCAATTGTGGGACACTCAAGGTTCTTGAAAACTTATCATAGAATTAAGAAAGAAATATTTTGGGAAGGACTCCAGGGAAATGTACAAAATTTTGTGGAAGAATGCTTGATATGCCAACAGAATAAAGGTGAACTAGTTAAGACCCCAAGTCTGTTACAACTGTTAGCAATTCCTAGTCAAAGGTGGGAGGAGGTTTCCATAGATTTCATCATTAGGTTGCCTTGTTCTGAAGGTAAGAATTTTATTTTGGTCATTATGGATAGGCTTACAAAATATTCCCATTTTTGTGCTCTCTCACACCCATTTTCAGCAAGTATAGTAGCAGCTATTTTTATGGAAGCGGTTCTCAAATTACATGGAACCCCAAAAATAATTGTAATTGATCGTGATCCTATTTTCACTAGTAATTTTTGGAGTGAACTATTTTATTTTTTGGGTACTTAGCTAGCTCATATCTCATCTTACCACCCCCAATTTGATGGACAAACTAAAGTGGTTAACAAATGTTTAGAGGGGTATCTCTGTTGTTTTGCATCAGATAAAAAAGAACATTGGGTTAAATGGCTACCACTTGTAGAATGGCGGTATAACACATATTTCCATACCTCTTCTAAAATGTCTCCATTTCTAGCACTATATGGTTACCATCCACCTTCCATCACTTATTCACTAAAGGTGCACACCAAAGTTTGAGATGTTGAAGAGCAAATTCAACATCAACAAGAGGTTTTGGCTAGTTTGAGAGAGAATTTGGCCTTGGCACAAAATAAGATGAAGAAAAAGCCAAATCAACACCATAGTGAGCAAAATTTTGAGGTGGGTGACTGGGTATTTGTTCATTTGTAGCCTTATAAGAAGATGTCCTTGAAGCAATATAAAAAGGACAACAAACTTGATCCTAAGTGTTATGGCCCTTATCAGGTTCTACAAAAAATTGGAAGTGTGGCTTACAAGCTCGATTTACCTCGTTCATCTCACATACACGCTGTATTTCATGTTTCCTATTTGAAGGTCATTAGACAGAAAGTTTTTACCCAGACAAAGCTCCTAAAACTAGATGAAGAAGGATGAGTCATTTTAGAACTAGAGAAGATCCTCCAAACACGTACTAAGAGGTTGAGAACCAGAGAGATTAGGGAATATTTGATCAAGTGGAAAAAATAGAACAGTGAAGATGCAACTTGGGAAGGTGAAGATTTTTTGCAATAACATCCAGAGTTGTTCAACGTTGAGGACAATGTTGGTTTGAAGGGGAAGGGCATGCTACGCCCCTAACCTATCACATGTATGAGGATAGTATTAGTCGACTTGTGGCTTAATTATCCCTCTTTGATGTTATATTACATTTATCTATGCTTTCTTTTGATTAGTAGGTCAGCCTATGGAGTAACCATGGCCTAGATAGACTATATATAGGAGGTAGTGGGTAATTATTTATCATCATATTGTGAATTATGCTCTTATTGAAGCTTGTGGAGGTTGTCCCCTTGAAGTGTCTTATCTATTATCATATATTTGGATAAATTTCCATCATATTTGGATATAATTCTGCTATTATACTTCATTCTTAAAGTAATTTCATTACAAAATATTTAATAATATGCTACAAGACCATATTAATACCATTGTAACAAAAGCAATTTATCCATTGTAATCACCAATATAAAACCTGATCACCCATAATTATGTTCTTAATGTAGTGAATATAGATGCCCCTTGATTAAAACCAATGGAGTTGTAATTTTGACGTAGTCTAAATTGTGCTAATGATTTAGAAATAATAATCTCTTACATAATGAGTGGAGTTTAATCCACATTTTTTAAAGATGTAAGATAAGAAAATTGTCTAATAGGGATTTAAATCCTTAATTTTTATCCTCCCTTGAATTATATCTTTGAGATAATTTAATTCACCAATTCAAATACCTGTGAGGGTGAGTCACCTTTCTTGAACTCATAAACTAATATTAAATGGAGATGAATTTCATCCACATTTTTTGAATTGATGTAGCATTAATATTAATTAATAGGAGAAACAAGTGGTGGTGGTATAATAGTAGGCATACACATTGGAATAGATGGTGTCTTTTGAACATATATGTTGCACCACATCAAATTTTTATCATATTTATAAGCCCAAAATTCTTCTTGGTTACTTCTAGATTTTTCAATACCACTGTAACAAAATCAATTTCTCCATTGCAATCACCAAGACAAAACCTGATCACCCATAATTGTGCTCCCTATATAGTAAATATAGATAGCCCCTAATCAAAACCAAGGGAGTTGTAATTTTGACTTGGATATTGTGCTAATGATTTAGAAATAATAGGCTCTTGCATAATAAGTGGAGTTTCATCAACATTTTTTAAAGATGTAACATAAATTAAGAAAAATCATACCTTTGAGATAATTTAATTCACCAATTCAAATACCTGTGAGGGAGATTCATCTTTCTTGAACTCATAAACTAATATTGAATGGAGATGAATTTGACCCCATAATCGTAATTAAAATAATTGACACAAAAACATACCTAGTAACTTAAAGACCTCTTGGGAAAGAATTTTGTGTGCTTATCTAATTAATTATAAAATAATGACATACTTGTCATAACAAATTGTTGACTTGATTTGTCTGCTACCATGGGTTTTTGGATCACATCCAGGGGATCATCAGAATTAGAAAATGTTAAATAATCTGCTACAAGACCATATACTACAATGAAATTTATAGAATTTCAAATATGGAAATAGAAGTAAAATTATCATCCTAGAACTTTGGAACCAATTTTAATGATATAGAAATAATTATTAGGATCTTTTATAATAAGTGGAGTTTCTTACACATTTTCTAAAGATGTAACATTAATATTAGTTATTAGGAGAAACAAGTGGTGGTGGTATTATATAGTAGGCATACACATTGGAATAGATGGTGTCTTTCAAACATATATGTTGGAACACTTCTAGCTTCTAGGCCCAAAATTCTTCTTGTTTGCTTCTAGATTTTTTAATACCATTGTAATGAAAGCAATTTCTCCATTGGAATCACCAAGACAAAACCTAATCTCTCACAATTTTGCTCCTAATATAGTGAATATAGATTCCCCCAAATCAAAACCAAAGGAGTTGTAATTTTGACGTAGTCTAGATTGTGCTAATGATTTAGAAATAATAGGCTCTTGCATAATAGTTGGATTTTCATCCACATTTTTTGAAGATGTAACATAAGCAAATTGTCTAATAGGAATTTGAATCCTTGATTTTTATCCCCCTCCCCTCCCCCCCAATCAAATTATAACTTTAAGATAATTTAATTCACCAATTCAAATACCTGTGAGGGAAAGTCACCTTTTTGAACTCATAAACTAATATTAAATGGAGACAAATTTGACCCCATAATGGTAATTAAAATAACTAACAAAAATGTACCTAGAACTCAAAGACCTCTTGGGAAATGATTTTGTGTTCGTATCTAATTAATTATAAAATAGAAACAAACTCATCACAACAAATTACTGACTTGATGGGTCTCTTACCATGGGTTTTTGGATCACATCCAGGGGATCATCAGAATTAGAAAATGTTCAATAATATTCTACAAGGCCATATTAATTTATTGCAATGAAAATTATAGAAGTTCAAATATGGAAATAGAAGTAAAATTATCATCATGGAACTTTGAAACTGATGGTAATGATTTAGAAATAATTATTAGGCTCTTGCATAATAAGTGGAATTTCATCCACAATCTTTAAACTAATGTAACATTAATATTAATTATTAGGAGAACAAGTGGTGGTGGTATAATAGTATGCATACACATTAGAATAGATGGTGTCTTTCAAAAATATATATTAGACCACTTCAAATTTTATCATATTTATAAGCCCAAAATTCTTCTTAGTCACTTTTAGCTTTTTTAATGCTATTGTAAGAAAAGCAATTTCTCCATTGTAATCACCAAGACAAAACCTAATCACCAACAATTGTGCTCCTTATGTAGTGAATACAGATGCCTCTTGATTGAAACCAAAGGAGTTACAATTTTGACGTAGAGATTGTGTTAATGATTTAGAAATAATAGGCTCTTGCATAATAAGTGGAGTTTCATCAACATTTTTTAAAGATGTAACATAAATTAAGAAAAATTATACCTTTGAGATAATTTAACTCACCAATTCAAATACCTATGAGTGAGAGTCACCTTTCTTGAACTCACAAACTAATATTAAATGGAGATGAATTTGACCCCATAATGGTAATTAAAATAACTGACACAAAAACATACATAATAACTCAAAGACCTCTTGGAAAAGGATTTTGTGTGATTATCTAATTAATTATAAAATATAAACATACTCATCATAATAAATTACTGACTTGATGGGTCTCCTACCATGGGTTTTTGGATCACATCTAGGGGATCATCAAAATTAGAAAATGTTCAATAATCCATTATAAGACCATAGACTATAATGAAAATTATAGAAGTTCAAATATGAAAATAGAAGTAAAATTATCATCCTAAAAATTTGGAACCAATGGTAATGATTTGGAAATAATTATTGCGCTCTTGCATAATAAGTGGAGTTTTTTCACATTTTCTAAAGATGGAACATTAATATTAATTATTAGGAGAAACAAGTGGTGGTGGTATTAAATATTAGGCATACACATTGTAATAGATGGTGTCTCTTGAACATATATGTCACAACACTTCTAGATTATAAGTCCAAAATTCTTCTTGGTCATTTCTAGCTTTTTTAATGCCATTGTAATGAAAGCAATTTCTCCATTGTAATCACCAAGATAAAAATTGATCACCCATAATTGTGCTTCTCATGTAGTGAATATAAATGCCCCCAAATTGAAACCAAGGGAGTTACAATTTTGATGTAGTCTAGATTGTGCTAATGATTTAGAAATAATAGGCTCTTGCATAATAAGTGGAGTTTCATCCACTTTTTTTGAAGATGTAACTTAAACAAATTGTATAATAGGGATTTGACTCCTTAATTTTTAGCCCCTCCCCCCTAGATTATACCTTTGAGATAATTTAATTTACCAATTCAAATACATGTGAGGGAGAGTTTCCTTTCTTGAACTCACAAACTAATATTAAATGGAGATGAATTTGACCCCATAATGGTAATTAAAATAACTGACACAAAAACATACCTAGTAACTAAAAGACCTCTTGGGAAAGGATTTTGAGTGATTATCAAATTAATTATAAAATAGAAACAGACTCGATGCAAGAAATTACTTACTTGATGGGTCTCTAACCATGGGTTTTCAGATCACATATAAGGGATCATCAAAATTAGAAAATGTTTAATAATCCACTACAATACCATATTAATTTATTAAAATGAAAATTATAGAAGTTAAAATATGGAAATAGAAGTAAAATTATCATTATGGAACTTTGAAACTGATGGTAATGATTTAGAAATAATTATTAGGCTCTTCCATAATAAGTTAAATTTCATCCACATTTTTTGAACTGATGCAACATTAGTATTAATTATTAGGGGAAACAAGAGGTGGTGGTATAATAGTAAGCATACACATTAAAATATATGGTGTCTTTCAAACATATATGTCAGACCACTTCAAATTTTTATCATATTTCTAAGCCCAAAATTCTTCTTGGTTGCTTCTAGCTTTTTTAACACCATTGTAACAAAAGTAATTTATCCATTGCAATCACCAAGATAAAACTTAATCACCCACAATTGTGTTCCTTATGCATTGAATATAGATGCCCCCTAATCAAAACCAAGGGAGTAGCAATTTTGAAATAGAGATTGTGCTAATGATTTAGAAATAGTAGGCTCTTACATAATAAGTGGAGTTTCATCAATTTTTTTTTGAAGATGTAACATAAATTAAGAGAAATTATAACTTTGAGATAATTTAATTCACCAATTCAAATACCTATGAGTGGGAGTCACCTTCCTTAAACTCAAAAACTAATATTAAATCGAGATGAACTTGAACTCTAATGGTAATTAAAATAATTGACACAAAAACATACCTAGTAACTCAAAGACCTCTTGGGTAAGAATTTTGTGTGCTTATCTAATTAATTATAAAATAGAAACAAACTCATCATAAAAAATTAATAACTTGATGGGTCTCTTACCATGGGTTTTTGGATCACATCTAGGGAATCATTAGAATTATAAAATTATACAAGTTTAAATATGGAAATAGAAGTAAAATTATCATCCTAAAACTTTAGAACTAATGGTAATGATTTAGAAATAATTATTAGGCTCTTGCATAATAAGTGGAGTTTCTTCCACATTTTTTTAAGATGTAACATTAATATTAATTATTAGGAGAAACAAGTGGTGGTGGTATAATAGTAGGCATACATATTGGAATAAATGGTGTCTTTCAAACATATATATCAGAACACTTCTAGCTTTTAAGCCCAAAATTATTCTTGGTCACTTCTATCTTTTTTAATGTCACTGTAATGAAATCAATTTCTCCATTGCAATCACCAAGACAAAACCTAATCACCCAAAATTGTGCTCCTCATGTAGTGAATATAGATGCCCCTAAATCAAAATCAAGGGAGTTACAATTTTGACGTAGTCTAGATTGTGTTAATGATTTAGAAATAGTAGTCTCTTGCATAATAAGTGGAGTTTCATCCACATTGTTTAAAGATCATTTTGAATGAATTGGACTATCTTGAATAATGTGGACTACTTTGAATAATTTAGAATTGATCTGTATGAAATTTGTGATAATGTTTATTACTAGAATTATAGTTTATAATTAGTAAATACACTTAAAATAATGATGAGAAGTTACATCTCTCTAAACATTAGTTCACACCTGTTGGCATGATTTTTTTGCTTTCTTCGAAGAATGTGATGATTTACATTATTTTGATTCTCTAATAATTTTCATCTTTTTGACTTCCATTTTTAGTATATCTACTTGACATAACATAACTCATTTTCAATTTTTTATTTGTAGCAGAATTTTGAGAATTACAATCAATGAAAAACATGTTGGAAATTAAAAAATATCTCCGAAGGTCCCTTTAAAAATAACTTCATCTAGTTTTTTATGTTTATATTGAATGACTTAGAATATTTTTTCTCCTAAACAGACATGAAATTTGAACTTGTGTAACCCATGGATTGAATTAGTATATTCAAATGATTATCCTCTATCATTGGCCAAATGCCAACATGATAAAAATAATGTAATACTACCTTCAAAATTTCATTGGAATGATCTCAAATGTAGTATGACATATTTTCAATTTTCCAATATTATTTTTTCTATAACATTAATTTGCACATCTTTTATTTTGTGCACAACAAATAATAAGTCATCCAACATAAGCAAATTGTCTAATAGGGATTTGAATCCTTAATTTTTAGCCCCCTCCCCCCCTAAATTATACCTTTGAGATTATTTAATTCACCAATTCAAATACCTGTGAGGGAGAGTCACCTTTCTTGAACTTACAAACTAATATTAAAAGATGAATTTCACCCCATAATGGTACTAGAATTAAAATAACTGACACAAAAACAAACCTAGTAACTCAGAGACCTCTTGGGAAAGGATTTAGTGTGCTTATCTATTTAATTATAGAATAACAACTGATTCATCATAATAAATTACACTTAATGGGTCTCCCACCATGGGTTTTTGGATTACATCAATGGTAATGATTTAGAAATAATTGACAATCCACAAGCATAGGACTTGAATACCAAGGTGGTAGTAAACTTAAAAGATATGAGGGAAGCCTCTAGGCTCACTTGTGCCATGAGATGCCATAAATCTAGCCAAAAATTATACCCTCCATACTTTATTAATCTCAATCCACCATCTGAATCCCTTCATATCTAATGAAAATATTATGCACAATAGTTTATGTCAAAGATTAAATATATCAAACATTAATAAGCAATGGGAATTAAATGAAAATAATCACATTCATTATGAATTGGATATGTAGTGAAGTGATTTTAAAATCATCATTTATAGGGCCAAATCACAAGACAATGTAATAAAATCAAGAATCACATTTAAAACTTCATTGATGAAGATTAAAGAAATTATAATATTAAATATATATATATTATTGTTAATGGTAGGGAAATAATATTTAATTTAAAAAAAATGAAATGAATTTTTATACCATATAATGCCATGTAACATCAAAAAATTGGTAAATACAATCACAAGTATGGATTTAAAACTCTGTGGTACTTCACCATGTGTATAGAAGATGAGGTTGATTACTTTGAAAAACAAATCTATCAAACATTAGTATGTTTGTGAGGAATTAAATTAAAAGTTTCAATCACATATATGTGAATTATTAATTTTCACTAGCCCTTCAAACTTGGTTATAAAAAATTTATGAACTGACTTAGATTACAAATAACTTAGACAAAGGAATCAAGTTTGTTCTACTTTTATACAAAATGAACATCAAATTTTAGTTAACAATCAAATATTTTGACCTCCAATTTAAATTAGTGATACACAATTCTTCTATTCAAAAGATTCAAATTAAAATAATCACAAATGACTATCTATCTCAGTGAGGTTATTTCTCCACTCGCATCCTTTGGTTTATTTCTCTAGTTTATAAGAACATAATGATAATTTTCTTAGTAACTTAAATTTTGAAGTCTGACTATGATATGTGTTTATTGGTGTTTCTGACTATAGGTGTAGCAAAGTGAGCTAGAGATGTGCTCATCAGTTCTTGTAGATAAGACTATTTGGAATTTTTTGACTTGATGTGTATGCCACAACCTTATTCATGGTTTTTTGGTAATGCATAGTTACTAAGATTCATGTATTGAATGTACCTATTTATAAAATCAAGAATAGAAACAAATGATAACCAACCATTGTAATGGACTAGAAGTAGTGACAGTTAGCATCTTTCATTTTGCAACCTTTGCAAGTGTACCTCATGGATATTATTCAACTCTTTGCATGTGCCCTTTTGAAATTATATATTATATTATAAATCTATGAGGATGTGATGTTGTATGTTATTTAGAGTGGAAAATTATCGTTGTCTACTATTTCTTTTCTTATGCTTCTATAGTTTTGTTTTTCACTTGTATAATAGACTATAGTTCATGCTTTATACTCCTTTATAGTATGTGATGCTTCAGGATCAAATCTATTTTTTAAAAGGATTTTGATAGGATAGTTTGGGTGCATATCTAATTATGGTGGTGTTTCTAGTTGGATTTGATGTAAACCAATTATGGTGCTCAATTCTCTGATAATGCATTGGAATAGATGTTATCTTTGTAACATATATGTCCACTTCAATTTTGACATAGAGATTACATCCTAAGAGCCTTTCTCTTCACATGCAAGCCATCATAGACTAAATCATTGCATAGTGATTGAGATCTTAATTGGTATGTGACCACAATTATCTTTAAAGATGAACTTAATTAATATTTTGACATTGTTAAGGGTTTAAAATTATTAGGTTTAACTATCAATTATAGTTTTACCCCTCTGACTAATACATATATACATACATTATATGTCATGATATGTGTGTGTGCATGTGTGAAGAGTTGTGCACATGGATAAGGGTGAGCGTATAGTGAAGCAAAATAAATTTGTAAATTCGTATATGTCTCCACCTTTTTGATCCCCTCCTATGCACATTATAAAAATAAACCAAATGAAAATCTACACCTTTCCTAGTTAAATTGAAATCATAAAATTTGATTTGATTTTATTGAAAAATATGTGGTCTAATGGAAGTTTAGGGATGGCTTGGGTAGTAGGGAATCATATTGGGATGTCAAGTATGGTCAGGCCTAGGGCACTCTTGTGTGCACTTTGGGATGGCATTTCATTTCATATAATGTGTGTAGGGTATAAATGTGTGTGTGTGTGTGTGTGTGTGTGTGTGTGTGTAAAATTGAGTAATATTATATTGGTGTGTATAAATATTAAAGTTCACCAGAAACTTTTGAAGAAGATGTAATATCTAATACTTGTTCAAAATTTATTATATAAAATTAAAATTAACCAATCACATTTTTACAAGTAAGACCCAAATTATTGATACTCTTATAAACAAATATTGGTACTCCAAATTGTGGGAAAAAACTATTGGTACTCCAAAAATTAAGTTTTGGTTATAGGTTTAAAAAATGCATTTTTATGACCTCTCATGATAAAATTAGTTATATCATAAAATGGATAATGTGTTAGACCTTGGAACCTTAGTTATAAGTAATTAAGATGACATATTAAAAATTTCAAAATCTAATGTGATGTTTTGGCACCTTGATTTGATGCCAAAAGTTAGGGTGCATGGCTACTAGGACCTTTCTCCTATATTGAAATATATTATATATAATTATAATTTGATTTATAAATTATATTAACATATATTATATAATAATAATAAAACATATTAATATATAATATTATAATATTATATAATTTACAGTATATAAAATATATTATTATTATATATTTTAATATAATATATATAAATATCATTTTAATATATTAAATATATCACCTACCTTTCAATTTTACTTGACTACTCGAGGTGCATTTGCATTCAAAATTAGGTGGGAGTCCCTAATTAATTAGTTTGAAATTCAAATTTACTTTGTAAAATAGGGTCCGTATAATTTTTAAACACTAAAAAGGAACAAAAACTGTCGAACATGTTTGACCAAATATTTAATTCCTATTCCTACATATTCTTAGTTTTTTATAAATATACACTATAGAACACTGATAAATAAATAAAAATAGGTTGTAGAGTGTCCAAAGTGTTGACCATATTTATTACTTTCATTTTTGAAGATATTTATTTTTAGGTATTTAATCTTAATAATGTTCAATATTTTTTTACTCTATCTAAAATGTGTAGAAATCCTTACTTTTAGGTATTTAATATTAGTAGTGCTTAATATATTTTTTTACTCTATCTAAAATGTGTGATTAATTTTTGTTTACTTGGCCCTTACATTCATTGTTTGGCACCTTAATATGTTATGAAATCGCTAAGATTCGGATAGTCTATTTGGATTATTGTAATATTGTTTGCCCTACTAGAATGAACCCAATTATGATGTCAGTGAAACTTCTAATGAAGGAGCATGCCCATGTCTATTATTTGGGAAAATAGGTTTTTAAAATTGTAACACTAAATGTCTATTATTACAAAACTAATGCTCTACTTTTATATACTTCAATCAATTTTTAATAAAAAATAGTATAATTTTTAAGAATGTGTGTCGAGCTCAGGGAGGCCTTGTGTTGGCCTAGGTAGTAGTGAGCCCTGCTATAAAGCCCACTTCAAAAGTAAAAGAGGTCAAAAGAGTCAAGTGGGTATATAAGACAAAATGGGTAGACTCCAGGTCTAGTTGTAATTCAATATGGGTAGACTCCTTTGGTTTAAATTCTATGTAATATAGTCACACAATAATTACTTTGCACCTTTTTTTATCATCTTATTTTTTTGGTGTGAAATAACCAATTGCATAGATTTATCCAATAAATTATTTAATTCAAATATCCTTCCTTCCAAATGAATGAACATGAATAGTAACTCAAAATTCAACTCAATTGTGCATAAAGTGGTGATCCATTACAATCCAAAAAAATAATAGTCCCATCCGTATAATAGAAAACATAAGATAATATAATAGGTAGTCTCCCATATCTTTATACATGGAATTTACTAGAACAATTAACTATACCCCTACGTATAATTAAGATTTGAAATTCTAGAGTTGGGTAAATGAAATAGTCCAATTGTGTATCCAACTTCTATTGATGAATTTGTGTGTGCTCCTAAAGTAAATAAATATATTGGAATTCTATTTCTTGAAGAAACCAACCACCTTAATATTTCTAGGAGTAGTAATACATAAAATTACATGACATGAAATAGTCATT
Organism: Torreya grandis; assembly: GCA_037957365.1. Taxonomy (NCBI): domain Eukaryota; kingdom Viridiplantae; phylum Streptophyta; class Pinopsida; order Cupressales; family Taxaceae; genus Torreya; species Torreya grandis. The sequence goes on along the minus strand of JARHVA010004910.1, from coordinate 825,030 downwards.
TGAGAATATTTAGATTCATCCTCAGGTCCTACTAGACTATTGATGTGTGTCTATGTCAAGGATGTAATGTGAATAATATAATAACATTTCTTAGAATATAGGGAAAACATGAATATAATACTGACACCTTGGGGATTCACTCAATTTTTCTAGAGATTGTTGATGCCTCTAAATTCACCACAAGGTTCCTTAGTGTTCAAATAAAACTTCTCATTTTATAATTCTAAGAATTTAGAGCATGAGTAGCAAGTTGTGGAAACTTGAAATCACCTATGGTGAAATAGTGACAAAGATATGTTTTATTGTACCAAAATTTAAATTAATTTATGGTTAATATCCATCTTTTTCTATTCTTCATGAATTATAGATAATCTATATTAATACTCAGTGAATTATGAATCAAATTTACAATGAACTTTAAACTAAGGAGGTCTGGTATAAAAAAAGAGCAAAGAGAAGGGTAAAGGTAAGGAAAAATAGAAACAAGTGATTGCTAACCTTAATCTTAAACATCATGACAAAGTGTCAATTGTAACTTAGTATGCATTCAAACTAGTATATAATGTAAAATAGCTTGATCTCAGATCACACTATGTAGTAGGCAAGCTTCAAAGATAATATAAAGAACCACATGTAAGAACTAGGAATACTTTGAAGATTTACTACCATAATCAAATAACATAAGAACATATGAGTATAGAGTGAAATGAAATTAAGTAAAACCTAAGATCATTCAACTAATCTAGTGCACGCATAAATTAGAAACCATATGATTTAGAAAATATAGCTCAGAATTTAAAGACACTATTCAAATTCAAGATTTAAGCTAACAATTTAGAGAAAAGATTATCCAAAAATTATCAATAAAAAACAATATTTATAGAATTCCTTAATTATATTAAATGATTTATGTGTACAAAATTATTTCTAAAAATTCTGTCCACCTTTACATTTCATAATGCATGCCTTTTATTGAGAAATAAGGAAATGCACCAGTCAATTATAACATACAGGTGTACCAAAGTTAAGGATATTTATCCTTCAAAATAGTTATATAATACACTTGCTCTCTATACTAAGCTAACCTAAAACAATATGTTAATATACTATCATATGCTTTTACATTAGAATATTCAATTTCAAAAGCTATAGAATATTGTTTTAATCTTCTAGTGGGGCCTCTAGCTCTTGCTATTGGAGGATGATTGTGGCTTTTTCATGTTGTTCATCCACTAGTGCTAGATCCATATTAAGCTTCATGATGAAATCATCTTCTTGGTCTACCAAGTCTTCAATTTCCTTATCATTTCTACTCATGGCCTCTGTAATGCTTATGTATTCATTTATTCTTTCTTCAACATTGAAGATCATGCCTAAGATCCTAATTTTATCTACTCCAGATTGGCCTTGGCTCTTATCCTTGATCTCTTTTTCTACCATAGTATCCATGCTCTCAAACTCTTCATAATTTATAATTCTAAGAGTAGTAGGCTATATATGATCTATAAGCATGGTTCTAAGTAGTTTCTCAATTATTATAATCAGCTCCTTGTCATCCTCTAGGAGCCTTTCGACCTTATTATGCCATTCACATAATCTTTGGACCTTTGAAACCATAATCCCTAATATTATGCTTAATTTCCCTATAATACTAGTCTTTAAACTTGGGATGTGTTTCCTCACTTGTATGTTGTGGAGCTTAGCTACTTTATCTTGAAAGGCTTACCATTGAGTGACTAGACTCTTAGCCAATGCACTCTATTACTCCAATGCACTCTACCTCAACTTCATTGCCTTGAGTGCATCAAACACGTCATAGGATGAATCTTCCAATATATTATTCATATCCTCAGGTACTAAGAGAATAAACAATGTCTACAGGTTTTCCTTATCCTTTTTCAAGTTATGAATCCTCAGTTTCATCCCTTTAATCCCTACCTTAACTAGTTTTGATTGGGCTTCAATTAAGATCTCAACATCCTCTTCATGGATTGTAGCCTCACCTAAGTATTTCCCACAAATTGAGGTCAAACCCATTAATTATTCCACCTTATATAATATGAATTCTTCTTCTCCCACATTATCCTTCTTGGTGGTAACTCTTTCTAATACAACTATCTCTTGATTGAATTTGATAGTGGTGGCTGAGCTTATGAATATTAGAGGTTGTGGGACCTCTACATTTGCACTTATTAATGCCCATGGACCATCCATATTCTTTATTTCAAGTCCTTTGCTGACCACGATTTTTATTTCTTCTTTTTCCTTCACTATAGCCCTGATTTATGGTTTCAAATCTTCATGTACCTCAATGTCAGCCACTTTGATCATTGCCAATGAATGGGAAAGGGAAGGAATCTTTTATAGCTTTTCATAGATGAAACAATTGGGATGTTTTAATTTTTGGTCTACTTTTATATATTTTCCCACTTATGTTTTTGTGGGTAAATTTCAAAAAGTCCCTAAGGTGTGAGTTCTTGAACATTCAAGGTAATATCTAGGACACATGGCAGGTTTTCAAAAGTTTTTCTGTATCAGGTTCCTTTTGAGATTACATCACATAGTGAGCAAAGATATAAAGGTCCTTGGAGACCTAGATGCCTAAGGTAATAGCACATGGCACTCTTAAATCTCATGGAATCCTAGGTAGAATTACACCAATGTACCAGTAGAGTTGATAAGTGAAGAGATGATGACACACTTCCCTCTATTTTTAAAAGATGATTAAGTAATTAAAGTGGTGGTTGGTGATTATTCATTCCACTTTAAGGCATTAATAATGACCCTAATCTCAAAAATTCAAGGGATTATAACTAAAAAATTCTCTTCATTTGAACTCACCCTTTGTGTTTAGAGCTAATAGTTGTGCCTTTGTATGATTTATGTACAAAATTGATGTGCAGTATGGGAATAGTGATTACAGTGAATTCTTCATAGTTTTGTCTAAATTTAATTATGTACAATCCTTGGAGATCATAGTATTTATTTTTATATTCTCTCATACTATGATTTTTAGGGAGTTAGAAGGTATTAAGAGGGTAATTAGGGAGAAGGGGTTGAATTTACATTTTAAAGTATCACACTAGTGAGTTTAAGAATATGCCATCATCTTCAATTTCATTAAGGGGCAACATTGCTTCTCTCCTTCATGGGATTTGGGACATAGATGTTCAAGGGTTAGACTTCACATCTCTATTTATAGTTTTTCAAAAGCTAAACCTTCCCCTAATTTTTAATAAACTTAGAATGAGATACATGGTCCCTACAATGACATTTCCTCTAGCCACCCCATATCCTAAATTGGTTATTGCTTGTTACTAGGTTTATTAGCCAAATATTAGAACTATTATGGATGGGAGCTAGTCAATTGTGTGTTAATTTACCCATAAGGCCCTTAGTACCATGTTCACAATTCCTTCCTAACCTAATAGTATTACACTTACTTTGGAGGAGTGCTAGCAGTTCACTGAGGAGAAGGACAAACTGCTCGAGGACATTGTGAATTCCTTCTAGCTTGCTAGAAAGATGTAAAAGGTATCCAAAATGTCAAGGAGTCTAAAATTGGCCAAATTTTGTGGGTTTCCTCAATACATGATTTCAATAATGCCCCAAATATATGGAGTTCCCATTGTGGAAAATTTTGAACCATGGATGTTCTTGATTCTAATTTATGTGTTGGAAGGAAAGAAGAAATTGGACTAGGTAACCATTTTGAGTGACAACTTGCATAATCAAATGATGAAAATCAAAAGTGCACTTTATTCAAATGAAATATTTACATGTACCTTCTACATGTCCTCTTATTTAATGTATAGTCTGGTGCATAATAAGACCTTCCAAGGGCTCACCAAGAACCCTTTAGGAATGAGGATATATGAAGTTTACTTAGAGATTACTTTAGAGGTGTTCAAAAATAATTTTTGCAAAGTTAATAATTGTTTTTTTAAGACTATGATGAGTTTCTTTTTTAGACTAAGGAGCCTCAATAGAATGACTAAGGTAGACAAAAATGCATTTGATAAACATGGTGCCTCATACATTTAGTTTTAGACTTTCAAATATATCAAGGTTAGCGGTTATGGAGGATCTTCATATAAGTTACCAAGGTATCTAGATGATAAAGTTATAGTACTCGAGTTGAGTAAGCAAATGGTACATTAACATGATTTGATTGATGCTAAGAAAATTAACAAACCATTTCAATTTCTAGTTGAGATAAGATGCTACAGTTGTCCTTATATTTTCAAAGCTAAAGGATTGGAACAAGAAATGGGCAGTTATAGTATTGAAAATATGTTGCCTAAGACAAATTATGATATTATATGGTTAGTAAATATTGTGATGAATGTAATATTGCATCAACCACACTATGAAGATATGTGCTTAAATTGCACCACTGAAGAATATGTTAGAAAAATTGACTTCATGAGGTTGACAGTGTATGAGGTCCTTGCATACAATGTTGTTCATATCCCTAAATACATGCTGGACAACTAAATCACACTAGCTAGTGTGTACAATGATACCAATGTTGAGGCTCAACCCATATCACAAGTAGATTTAAATATCATGGAAGATGAATACATTACATGAAGGGATTCTCAAACCATTAGTAGAACCTTTAGGTGGTTGAAGGAACAAGGGGTTGACCTAGGTGCCCATGATACCTCTAACCTTGAATATCTTAGCTCAAAGGGTTGAAGGGTTTTCTTCCATCATACACTGGTGATACTTCATCTCTAATGGCACCAATAAAAGGAAAAGGGAAATGTAAGCTTGTGATATTGACTTCACCAAGATAATTGATATATAATCACTAACAGCTACCCAATCCAAAGTAGAATTATCATTTTCAAAATTGATAAGTTTGGTATAAATTTGGGACAAGATTACAATAGGGAAAGTGCAACTAGCCAATGCTACTCCCATATCTATCACAATTGAGGGAGATCCCACAATGCCAATAGTTCTAGTTATTACCCTTCTTACTTCACTCACATGACAACCAATAGTTGACCCTTCTCCAAGGTCCTTTACAAGAAAGAGGGGGGCAAAGGAAGAACCAGAGCAACCTAAAGAAAGAGGCCAAATAAAGTGTTATAAATTTTGGATGAGAGTCTTAAGAAGAGGAAGGAGGTTACATTCAAAGATGCACCTTCCAAATAATCCTCTTTGAATAAAATACAATACAAATCCTCATACACCTAGAAATTAAAGGACATGAGTGATAATGAGAATTCATACGATGGTAGGCCTATTGTTGAGATGATAAAAAGAGAATGTGCATTCACTCCCCCTCAAGTAAAGATGGGGAAAATTACTCCAAGGGAAAGGACACAAAACCCAATCAATGCCCTAATGGAGGGATTATCTACTAAATAAGATCTCTCAAGAGTAAAGGATGGAGGTAATGAGGAAGATGTCTTGACCTCAGATGACCCTCTATATTTTGAAGATGTGGTATGAGTTACGCTGAAGGCAGGTAAATAGGCCCAAGTTTCTCTTAAAAAGGAAACAATATCCTTAAATATAAAGGCATTTGTATAGAATGTTATCACCTAGCTATCAAACCAAAATAGTGTTGGTGAGGTTAGGAATGTATAAGCATCCAAGGATAAAATTGAAAAGGAGCCAATGTAAAGTGATCAAGTTCCCATTGGTAGTGAAAAGGTGGAGGTATAGAGAAAAGTTTAAATGGATGTTATGGTAGTTGTCAGAGTAGTACCACATGTTCCTTCCCCTCTAATGGTGTCAAGATCCACACTAGAGGGAGAATTTAGTATTGGAGAGGATGGGGGATCAAGCCTATAAATAGGTATGCCTACCCATTTAGAAGTAAATAAACAAGTGGATAAATTAGATAAAACTATTGAGGTAGGAATTTTTGGAGATACTACTCTTGTAAAAGTATCCCAAGGGCTTCTCCCTTATATCAAGGTCCATGATCCTACTAAGTATAGAAATGTTGAAACCTTGATTGGTGTAGAGTTGCCTAAGCATGATAAAAACAACATAGATTATTACATCCAAGTCTCCCAACCAAATGCAAAAGATAAATTGGTTATAGAACCTTCTACTCAGCCCATAGAGTAGGGGAGTTCCATAGACAAATTTCTCTTGGGGTCTCAATAATCTAGGGAAAATTTTGAAGTCCTAGAGTAGATAAAACCAAGAAAATAAGGGCAACAGTAAGTTGACAAGAAGGATGTTGAGTCAGAAAGTGATGAGGATATTGAGAAAATTATGCTAGGCTCACTACCTACTCTAGTTACACTCCCCTTAACCCATATTATGGTGACACCACCATTTAGTGCATTGAGGCCAACATCGAAGTCAATGACTCCAATGAGATTATAAACCAAATCTTTTCTTTGGGTTGAAGAGTAGGTAAAGGAGAAAAAGAGTATCTAAAGTAAATTTGGGGACATAGATGTAGTAAATATTTCCTAGGCATATAAGGCTAAGCCCCCCAAGAAAGCCAAAATTATCTTAAGAACCACTTTCACTAAGATAGGGGAAAGAACATAAGAAATAACCATTCCTCCACCAAGATCTTCAAAAAAGGATGCTCCCCTCAAGAGCTACATAGTGTACATACATGATCTAGGGGAGCCATCAAGGAATGATATAAAACATAGATCACAAGTCCTGACAAGTATGGTAGTGCACCAAATGGACAAAGATAAAGCTTCAATGGAGGATCTAAAGGCACATAACCAAACCTTGATCTAGTACATTGAAAAGTTACTGAGTGAGCTTAAGGTAGTAACCCCAACTACTAACAAGCCCTTAGTTACTCTTATATTTTCCTTAAGTGTGCTTCATTTTGGATATGGTAAGGATTTGAAAACTAGGAGTTGGGCCATGGAAGATTGGAAAAAAAATTTGAGCACCTGGAACAAAGAACTAATCCACTCAGCGCTAAAATGTGTAGATGACATACTAGACAAGTAAGTAGAGTGCAGCCCCTTGGTATTCATGTATGATGTAGACATCAAGAATTGGGAAAAATCAAGTTAAAGTTTGATGAGATTCATAATATGAGCATAAACACTTTAATATCAAAAAATATCATCTCCTTGGATGATTAAAAGTATCCCAAGGAGTATCAGCTAGCAGTGAAGCATCAATTGGTGGTGCTTAAGGAAGGTGTTTTTGATTTAGAGAGAGAAGAGTAGTCCCTCAAGGCTATAAATATGGAGATTGAATCTACCTTGAAGAAGATGTTGAATCTTGATAGTGCATATGACATGATATAGGAGGCATTTAATGATTCCCTAAAAAGCCTCATTGTGTTATGCCCTTAACCATTGGTGTGTCTAGGGATATGTGTGGTTGAATTGGGCTTATATACCTCTTTTATTTACTTGTTACATTTATCTATGTTCTTAGAAAGGTTAGCCTATGGAATAACTTTGGATAAGTAGACTGTTATAGGAGGTAGTGGTTAGTCTTTAATAATCATGTGTGAAGTATTCTACTAATAGTGCATTATTGTGGAGGTTACCCCCTTGAAGTGGCTTTGCTATATTATCTAGTATTCTATTTTATTGTCAATTATCACTATGAATCTCTTACAATTTCATATTCCACAAAATATAAAATCATTCTATATGAATATCTAAGTAATTTCATTACAAGTGGTATCAAAGCTTTGATTTGGGCAAGTTTCATGCCGCATTTTTTTTGATCTAGTGAGGCATGGTTTTTGGGAGCAGTGAAAGTGAAAAAACATAACTTGTAATCTACAAAGAATTAATTTTTTTCATCAATGCAGTATTTATCAAAACACTTATTTGAGTATAAAATATTTTAAAAAAATGTCTACAATTTTTTTTCCCCCTTGCATGCTTGCAATTGTTGGATTCATCTTAGTGAGATGATCATAATGGTGTATTTTATTGGTACACTTTTTTTGCATCAAAACCCTCCTAGGATTTGTTTATGGTAGGTCATTCAACTTGGGGAATAAAATGGGCACTAAAAACTCCTAAGACTCATATCGATGACATGGAATCTAAAACTTTAGATTCGATGATTTCTTAGCTTCAAAAAGACATAAAAAACTTGGTGAGGCATGATGAATTTGTTACAGTCCAAGATGATGTTTCAAGGATGCATGGAGAGATTAATGGAGTTCACAGTGAATTTTATCATATCACTACACAATTTTCTACCCTCATATCTTAGTTTTAGCCTAGCAATCCTCCATTTTAATATTCAAATCCTCCTCTCAACAACTCCCATACTGGTATGAAACCATTGCTAACAAAAGTGGTAATACATAAGTTTGATGGTAAGTATCCTATCACTTGGATTAACCAAATTGAGAGTTTATTTGAGCTACAACAAACCCTTAGTTCTCAGTGGGTAATGGTGGTATCCTTGTATATAGAAATTGAGCAATTCATTTGGTATCACTGGTTATGTGCTCAAAAGAAAAATAATGGTGCTCGTATTAAAAGGATTATTTTTATTAAGGAGTTAACATATTATTATCATAATAATGTCTCTAAGAAATATTCCAACCAATTAGCCAAGATGTGGTAAATAGGACCTATGAAAGATTATATTCATCAATTTTAAAATCTCTATTTAAGGGTGGAAGATATCACTGAGAAAAAATTGATAGATCTATTCTATGGTGGCCTCACAGATAGCATCCAATATGAAGTTCAAATGTTTAGCCCACAATATGTATCAAAATTTATCCTTAAGACACACGTGATAGAAGAAAAAGAGATGACCAAAAGGAAAAATTTCACTATTGGTCATGATCACAACTTTCCAACACCATCATTTCCATAGCCCACTAGATTAACATAATGACAAATTGAGGAGAAATGATCCATAGGTTGTGTTATGGTTGTGAAATCAAATGGAGAAAAGACCATCATTGTGTTGAGAAGAGGCTATTTTACATTGAAGGTGCCATTGATGATGAAGAGGATGTAGATGTACATGATCTAGATGAAAAAGTTCCTAAGGAAGAATCTGAAGACTCTCAAGCTACTATTTCATGCCATGCCCTATCAGGTATTAGTATTACCCAAACTCTTCAGTTGATGGATTTCTTTAAGAAATAGAAGGTCACTATCTTGATTGATTCTAGGAGTACACATAATTTCATCCATAGTAAGTTGGCTACTTGTTTGAAATTTTTCATTTATCTAACTCCAAAATTCTAGGTTATGATTGCAGATGGTGGTACTGTTAGCTATTCAATAAAATTTATTAGTATTAAGTTGGCAATGGGAGACTACTTATTGGATTCTCTTATGTTTTCTATTCTGATGGGTGGATCTGATATTGTTTTGGGAGTTCAGTGGCTCACCATTTTGGGCACTATTGAGATGAATTTTCAAGAATTATTCATGTGTTTTCATTCATAAAAAATGGCATTTGAGCTAAGAGGATTACAATCTAAATCTCTCCAACTTTTTAGCTCCCATAAAATGATAAAGATTCTCTGTAAGGGTGCTAAGGGGTTTGTAGCCCACTTGTTTTCTATGGAAGTACAACTAACTTAGCCATACCCACCTCTTAATCTACAAAAAATAATTGATGCTCATTATATTATTTTTGAAGACATGCTAAAAGGACTTCCACCTAGTTGCATGCATGATCATGCCATCACACTTATTCTTGGTAGTACACCACCCAACATAAGGCCACACATGTATCCCTATGCCCAAAAAAGTGAAATTGAAAATATGGTACAAGATATGTTTGATGTAGGAATATTTTTCCATAGCCAAAGTGAATACTGATCACTCGTTGTCATAGTGAGAAAGAAAGATGACACTTGGAGGATGTGCCCTAACTACACAAAACTAAACAAGTACACTATCAAAGATAAGTTTCTAATTCCTATCATTGACAATTTGATAGATGAATTAAATGGTGCTCTTTATTTTACCAATTTAGATCTATGTTATGGGTATCATCAAATGAGGATCTATGAAGAAGACATACCCAAAATTGCTTTCATGACTCATGATGGCCATTATGAGTTTTTGGTTATGGTTTTTGGCTTAACAAATTCACCATATACTTTTTAGAGTTTGATGAATATTATTTTAAAGCCATTTTTGAGGAATTTTTTGTTGTTATTATTTGATGATATCTTCATTTATAGTAAAAATTGGGTAGACCATTTGTAACATGTGAAATAGGTACTCTCCATTTTGGAAAAAAATCAATTGTATGCCAAACCTTCCAAATGTACTTTTGGGGCTGATGATGTTGAATATTTAGGTAATTTGGTATTTTATGAAGGAGTGAAAGTGGATCCTAAAAAAATCCAAGCAATGGTAGACTAGCCAATTCCTAAGACACTCAACAAATTCAATAATTTTTAAGACTTACTAGTTATTACCATAAATTTGTCAAGAATTATGGTAGTATTTCAACACCACTTACCTCTTTGTTAAATAAAGACTCCTTTTAGTAGACTAATACAGCTACCTAAGCATTTAAATAATTGAAATTGGCTATGTGCACTACTCCAATATTGGCTACTCCTAATTTTTATAAGACTTTTGTGGTTGAATGTGATACATCTAGGTATGGTATGGGTGTTGTACTCATGTAAGAAGGTAGACCACTAGCATTTGAAATTCATCAACTCAAGGGTAAAAATTAGCACAAACCCATCTATGAGAATGAAATGATGGCCATTTTGCATGCAGTCAAACAATGAAGATCTTATTTGATGAGTCATCACTTACAGGTAAAAACTAATCATGATAGTCTTAAAATATTTTTTAGAACAAAGGTTGTCATCTGAATAAAAATAGAAATGGGTAACTAAGATGATAGGTTATGATTTTTAAGTAGACTAAGAAAAAGGCAAGGATAATGTGGTGGTAGATGCACTTTACAAAAAAGATGAATTAGTTAAAGCATTATTATGTGACATAACCATTTGCAAGTAGATTGGCTAGAGGAAGCACAATCAAAATGGGAACATGATAGTACTACTCATGATTTGATTCAAAATATTTAGCAGGGTTTAGATGGATTTGAAAAATTCACATGGAAAGGTAATACATTATGGTACAAAAATAGATTGTTACTATGTAAAAATTCTCTTCTTAAACAAAAAATCCTTTAAGAACTTCATGTAACTCCAATTGGGGTTCATTAAGGATTTTTGAAAACCTATCATAGGATCAAGAAAGATTTTTTTTGGGAAGGTATTAAGGGGGATGTCCAAAAATATGTGGCTGAATGTATGATCTATCAACAAAACAAAGGTGAAACCATCAAAACTCTAGGTCTTTTACAACCTTTATCTATCCTTAGCCAGCATTGGGAAGAGGTCTATATGGATTTCATTATAGGGTTACCAAGATCTGATGGTCAAAATGCTATTATGGTTATTGTAGATCATCTCAGTAAGTATGCTCATTTTTTTTCATTATCTCAACCATTTGTTGCTAGTATAGTAGCTTCTATTTTTCTCAATATAGTTTAAAAATTGCATGGGACTCCTAAGATTGTTGTCAGTGATAGAGATCCCATTTTTACTAGTAATTTAAGGACTGAGTTATTTACATGTCTTAGCACTCAATTGGCTCATATTTTATCCTATCATCCTTAATCTAATGGACAAACTAATGTAGTCAATAAATGTTTGGAAGGATATCTTTGTTGTTTTGTTTCTAATAAATAGGATAAATGGGTTCATTGGTTGCCACTTGTTGAATGGTGGTATAATACTTTTGTTCATAGTTCTTCAAAAATGTCTAATATTTTGAAACTATATGGATACCATCCTCCATCCATCACTTCCACCTTGAAGGTCTATCTTAAGGTTCGTGAAGTTGAAGAACATATTCACCATCAATAGGAAGTCCTTGTAAGTTTGTGTGAAAATTTAGCTATGGCCCAAAATCACATGAAGCAATAAGAACATTAACATAGAAGAGAGAGGAATTTTGACATTAGTGATTGGGTCTTTATTCACTTATATCCATATAAATAGATGTGATTAAAGAAACAAAAAAAGGATAGCAAGTTTCCCCTAAGTATTATGGGCCTTATCAGATCTTGTAAAAATCTAGTAGTGTGACCTAAAAGTTAGATTTTCCTTCATCCATTTGCATACATCTAGTATTTCATGTATCATGCCTAAATGAAGTCATTGGACATAGATTTACCATTCAAATAGAATTAATAGAATTGGATGAGTAAGTTAAAGTTATTCTTGATCTTAAGGTGATCCTTCAACGATGCACCAAGCAACTACATTCTATAGCAATTATAGAATACCTGATCAAATAGAAGAATCTACCATGTGAAGATGCCACTTGAGAGGATGAAGCATTTGTGCAGCAACATCTAGAGTTGCCACAACATTGAGGATAGTGTTATTTTGAAGGGGAAGGTCTTTTTATGCCCTTAACCATTGGTGTGTCTACGGATATGTGTGGCTAACTTGGGCTTACATACCTCTTTTATTTACTTGTTACATTTATCTATGTTCTTAGATAGGTCATCCTATGGAATGACCTTGACTAAGTAGACTATATATATGAGGTAGTGGTTAGTATTTAAGCATCATGTGTGAAGTATTCTACTAATAGTGCATTGTTATGGAGGTTTCCCCCTTGAATTGGCTTTGCTATATTATCCAGTATTTTGTTTTGATATTAATTATCACTATGAATCTCTCATATTTTATTATTCTATGAAATATAAAATCATTATATGCAAATATCTAAGTAATTTAATTACACATTGATTCACTTCAAGGAGCCTTCAACATCCATAATATTAGAGAGCTAGTGTCACTAGAAAAATCATGTGACCAATTAAAAATATTAGTCAAGGAAAGGTAGGTAATGCTCTAGAAGGTCTCCAATTAACTTGGTGAATATAGAAATAAATTCAAATACCAAGATAATTCTGGCAAAAATGTTCTTTCCACTATAATTGAAGGGTACACTACATACAAATAGGTTGGAAAAGGACTCAGTCATCAACATTGATTCTACAAAATGATTGAATAATTCTATTTCTTCTAAGTTGGTGCCATATCGTTCCTCTCTTTTTTTCTTCTCCCTCTATTATTTTTCCTCTTTTCTCATTTCTCATCAAGAAACCATTTTACTTTTCCCATTAGTGCCATGCCCCTTTTAAAATTTGGTTTTCTACTTAATAAAGGGATGATTATGTTTATTGCACAAATGGACAAAGGTTTGTTTTGTCCCTTATGGCACTAATTTCCATGTGTATAGCTAAAATATTATATCAAAGTGGATTATCAATATTATCATCATCACATAGGCATGAGCATAATCTAAGGAATCATGTTTGTTACACTATTGAATAAACTCTAGGGTTGCAAAAGAATTTTCTAGCTGGAGCATCTTCAGGAATATACCAAGTAGAGCTAGAATTGTATAAGTAAAGGGAGTGTGTCCCTTTACAATGGCCAGTTATTTTTTGAGTCAAGAGATATAGCCTCAAATATTTTTTTCCTATGTAATTTTCTCTAGTGTCAAATTGATTTCTATTATAAAACCATTGGCAAGCTTTGGGAGAATTTTATAATAGAGCTTTCTTACATAGTGGTAGATGGTATGTTATTATAAACAATAATTCATATAGTTAAATTATAAATGATTAATGAAATTTTATCATGGTTATTATTCTCTTACTATAATTAAAGTACATTACTCTATTTCCCTTGATTAGTTGATTGGTTGTCATATATGTTTATCTTTTTTGTAGTCATGTAAAAGATATATGTGGATTATAAATCCTTTTTACTTTTTTGGATCTAGAAACTAGGTATTGATAGCCATTTTCAAGGGTAGTCTTAGGCTCATAAATTTAATGGGAAAAAATTCTTGAAGGGTAAATTCAAAAGAAGATTTTTGACCAATTACTAATGCTTGAGATATTTAGGGCTGTGAGGTCTAGTATAATATTTTCAAATACTCTTCCTTCATTATCCATTGACAAAGAAATCTTGGTTTCCTCCATTTGTTGCTACATACGAGCTACCATGGTTTCTCATTTAAAATTTGCTTAAAATAGATTGTAAAGGGTATTTTTGAAATCTCTCTTATGCTCAAAAACACAATCAAGTTCTTTTTAGATCAAATTATAAACAATTGGGTTCGTTCGAGTCACTTTGATGTAGGTTCTAGGGTTTTGGAGCTTTAATGGTAGGATATATATATATATATATGATTTTAGCTTATATGTTCCCTTGATTTTATTTAGAATTTTCCTTTTAAACCTTTGCATTTTCATGCCAAAAAGATTTACTATTTTATCTTCTTCTACTTGTGTGGCACCTATGTGGCATCATTCTAAATATTTCATGGAATTTTTCATAATTTCCCTTAGTTACTTAGTTATTGGTATTAAAATACCTCCCTAGGATGTTTTCACTTCATTGGATTAATTCTTGATGATGCAAGGAGAGTTATTGGATAATTTGAGATGCTTGTCTTTGAAATTTTGGACTCAGACCTATTTTTTCATAAACTTGATGTAAAATTTAGGCTGACATTCATGCCAAGATTTATGATAATATGCTTCATCTGTAGGATCATGATCTAGGCTCCTACTCTTGATTAGTTGCTTTATCAGGTAGGACCCATTTAATTTTAGTTTTCAATTGAGAGGATGCTAAGTTTTAGTAGCTCAAGCCTTCCATATCATTTTGACTTCTCAATTGTGCCTCACTCCATTGGATCATCCTTTGGTGATGCAATGTGAACCATTAGATCATCTGAGTTGTATGATGTTTATTATTTTTTTGAGCTTTAGAATTTTAATTATGTGCATGTTCAAGGTATCTCTTCAAATATACCTCCAAATAAAATTTCATTAGTGTGCATCAAGGTTATTTCTACATAAAAAGGTGTCATGGTTATATCAAATCCCTTGGAAGGAAATTTAAAATTATACTAGAAGGTATTCCAAGGCCCCTCAAGGTATTTATTAAGAGATACCTGCAATAAAATTACAATTGTGTGCATGTTCAAGGTATTTCCTAGGAGATACCTCTAAATAAAATTCCAATCATTTGCATCACGGTTATTGTCAAATAAAAAGGTGTCATGTTTATATCAAATCCCTTTCAAGGAAAATTACAATAAAAATATAAGGTATTTCAAATCCCCTTGATGTATCTCTTAAGAGATACCTTGAAATAAAATTCCAATCATGTGCATGTTCAAGGTATCTACCAGGAGATACCTCCAAATAAAATTCCATTAGCGTGCATCAAGATTCTTGCCAAATAAAAAGGTGTCATGGTTATATCAAATACCTTTCAAGGACATTTTTAATCAACACATAAGGTGTTCCAATGCCCTTCAATGTATCTCTTAGTAAATACCTTAAAATAAAATTCCAATTTTGTGCATGTTCAAGGTATCTCCTAGGAGATACCTCATTTTCATTAGAGTTCTTGAAAAATAAAAATGTGCCACTATTATATCAAATTCTTTGCAAGGACCTTTCAAATCAGCATAGAAGGTATTCCATGGTCCTAAAAGGTATCTCCTAGGAGATACCTTGAAATAAAATTTCAAATCATGTGTATGTTCAAGGTATCTCCTAAGAGAGATCTCAAATGAAAGGTCCAATAGTGTGCATCGGGGTTCTTACCAAATAAAAAGTTGTCATGGTTATATCAAATGTTTTTCAAGGACATTTTATAAAAACATGTAAATTATTCCAAGTCCCTTTGAGGTATCTCCTAGGAGAGATACCTTTAAATAAAATTTAATTATGTGCATGTTTAATATATCACCTAGGAGATACCTCAAAAGAAAATTCCAATCGTATGCATCAGGGTTCTTACCAAATAAAAAGGTGTCATGGTTATGTGAAATTCCATCCAAGGACCTTTTTAATTAAAAAGAGAGGTATTCCAAGGCCATTTAAGGTGTCTTCTAGAACATACATTTGAAATAACCTAAGCATGACCTTTGAACCTATTGTAAAAACATAAGCAATAATTGATAGAAATATTGGAAGAGGTCAAACCATGATCATCTAAAAACATGATCTTTTGAAGCCTAATGGATAATTACCAACTAACCTCTTTAAGTCATTTGAGCTTATTTATTTTTTAAAAAGGAGAGAGAAGGCATAATTTTTTTCTTTTTTTTTGGGTAATCATCTTTGTAACACATGGATTTATATAATCAAACTTCTCATTCTAGTGATTTTCAAGATTTTTGGGATGTTTTGCACCTTGCCCACCTAAAAGGTAAGCAAGGAGATTTTCAAAAAGATCCCAGATCTTAAAAAATCTTGATGATATACCATGTGTAATCACTTCTCTTTTCAAATCTAGGTGATTGAGCCATCGATTTCTCTAAGGACCTGCCATGTGTCCAACTTAGATGCTAGCTCAGACTCTCAACCAAATTTTCACCTTTTTACCATCCTTATTGATATGGAAAAGGGTGAAATATTATTCCAATCCATGAAAATAGTCTTAATAATCCACTAAGATAACCACATGTCTTTCATTTAGCTCATCAGGTAGTTCCTAACCTCAATCACCAAAACACATTAAAGGTACAACATGATAATTTCACCAAGGGACCTAAAACATTTATTTAAAGATAAGAAACAAATCAATGTATGTAAGGAGACTAGGAAATATTTCTATCTTCGCATAGTATATCTTCATAATCTAGACTACTTCATCCAAGTCATCTAGTAGTGCTTTTCAGGTAAAGGAAAATTATACACCTTTATTGAAGGAGAAATACACTCTTGTCCCCATTTGAGAACCTTGAAGGGGAAATCCACTCTTTTACATGTTTAAAGGTATTATTATTTGATAAGAAGAGTTCTAACCAATTCCTAATGCTTAGGATATTTAGGTTTATGAGGTCTAATTCAATATATTTAAAGACTCTCCCTTTATTTTCAATTGACAAGTAAAGTTCTATTTCTTCCATTTATTTCTGCTTGTAAGCTACCATGGTTTCTCTTTTGAAATTTTCTCACAATATATTGTAAAGGGTCTTTTTAAAATCTCTCTTATGCTCAAAACATAGTCTAGTTCTATTTCAATCAAATTGTAAACAATTAGTTCATTTGAGTCAATTTTATACAAATTTTAGGGTTTTGGAGATTTAATGGTAGTATATATATATATATAGGATTTTAGCTTATAAGTCCCTATATTTTATTTAGCCTTTTGATTTTAAACCTTTGGGTTTTCATGCCCATAAGATCTGATAAATTTGTCTTCTACTTGCATGGAAACTATATGGCATCATTCTGAATCTTTCATGGAATTTTTCATAATTACCCTTAGTTAATTAGCCATAGGTATTAAAATACCTCCCCAGGATCTTTTTGCTCCATTTGATCAATTCTTGGTGATGCAATGAGAGTCACTGGATCATCCAAGATGCATGTATTTTATAGTTTGGACTCAGGTATATCTTTTCATAAAAATAATGTAAACTTTAGGCTAAGACATTTATGCTAAGATTTTTGATAATATGCTTCATCCATAGGATCATTATCCAGGGTCCTGCTCTTGATTGGTTGCTTTATCAGGTAGGACCCATTTACTTTTAGTCTTTGAATTAGAGGATGCCAATTGTCAGTTATTTGGGCCTTATGTATCCTTTTGACTTCTTAATTATGCATTGATCCATTGGATCATCCTTTGATAATGTAGCATGGACCATTAGATCACTTGAGTTGCATGATATTTAGTTTTTTATTGAGATTCTTCTCACTATATTTAATCAATATCCAATGACATGTTAGAGTAGTTTGATCAATTGAGATGCATATTATTTAATATTAAACTCAAGGCTACCTCACTCCATCCATTCAAGGTCTATAAATGAAGTGATATTCATTCAATCCTGCAAGATAAAAGGGAGTTAAATTATAGATCGAGATGATGAATAAACATAGGTTAAGAGGTTAAGGGGTTAATGAATATGTTGAGGCCTTACTATTAAAACATAAATCGAAGGACCAATCTAACTTAAAATTTGGCTTGGGATACCAAATTTTAAAATAAGGTGTCAAGAAATAAGGTACCAGGGGATAACTCAAAATAAAATTCAAGGTATCTCTTAGGAGAAACTTTGAAATAAAATTCCAATCATGCACATGTTCAAGGTATCTCCTAGGAGATATATTTCTTACATCAAGTTTATTGGAAAATAAAAAGGTGCCATAGTTATATCAAATCCTTTGAAATCAACATATAAGGTATTCCAATGCCCTTTAAGGTATCTCCTAGGAGATACCTTGAAATAAAATTCCAAATAATGTGTATGTTCAAGGTATCTCTTAAGAAATATCTCAAAAGAAAATTTCAATAATATGCATCAGAGTTATTGCCAAATAAAATTTTTCCATGATTACATATCAAACATATGTCCAATGGATAACAATCATGATTTAGGGAAAGAAGCAAAGTTCTTAATTACAAATTTGAACAAAATCTGAGGTATGAGTAGAATAGTGAGATCATGACTCTCATTAAATGGAATAATGAAAATCTAAGCCCATGTTGGTGGGTCCTACAGATCCATAGTCTACGTCTAATCATATATCAAAATCCAATGTTTCCATAAAAATAGAGCTTGATGTTGACTCAGTTAGGGCCAGCTATTGAAAAAATTGCCCTATAGATATATAGGAAAACCAATATCCTTAAATTGGCTTTTTTCTATAGATAACTTGGTCTAAGACACAAGACATAGAGTAGGTACATTATAAATAAATAGATAGATAGATAGATAGATAGATAGATAGATAGATAGATAGATATTTTAATAATGTCCATGAGTGAAAAAATAGTCTATGGGATAGGGACCCCTAAAAAAATCAAAACCTAAAGAAGTGAAAAGACCATTCCCAGTCAAGCCTTTGACAACTCACCATTCAAAACAAGGCATGACATGTCCATTGCATATATAAATATCTTATCCCATGGATGAAAACTGGTGGAAAATAAATGGAACAAAACTTGGGGATTTGAAAATCATTCAGAGCATTCACTTCTAGCTAGATTATGGGTTGTCACTTTGGGTAAACTCTTGTCTTCTAGTGCACTTTGCTTGATCTATGGTTTATTTTGGGGTTAACCATAAATATCTCCTTCATGATGATTTATTTTGATTAGACCATAAGCATGATGGTGACACCTTGAAAGCTGACAACTCTTTGGTTATAAAAAAACAAAATCCCCCCCCCCTCTTTCTATTTTCTATATATAGATCTTTATGCCAAAATAGATATAATTGAAAAATCATTTGATCATATGATCTCTCTCTATCTTTCTCTCAATTTCTTGTCTTGGTAAGACTAGACTCTACCAAGATGGAATTTTTAACCTCTTAAAGTACTCTAAGGTTGTGTTTTAATTTCACTATTATGGCAATAATATGTGCATATCTCACCTAGTTACTAGTTTGTCTACTCATATATGTTGTATTTAGTGCTCTAGTTGTGTTTAGTACTTTGTATCTTTTGGTCAAAAATCTTACATGTGGATACTAAAATTGGTTAGTGTCTATTTTAGACCTCCCCTTTCATTTCCCTCAACCCACACGATTTGGTGAGCCTCCACATGGATGTCTAACAAATAGTTCTTTTTTCAGCCCTGTATTTATTATTTCACTAGTGTTATTCGGTCAAGTAGGGAGGATCTACCTATAATTTTGGTGCATCACCCTGTTATCTTTCATAAGATACCTTAACCCATTTCTAACCCTTTTATTATGAAACACTAGGCTTAGTTTTGGTTTTAGGTGAGCATCAAAGGGTAACTTGGCCTACTTTGGAGGTTCAGCCCCAACATAGGTGACCCATAGCCTGGGGTTGTTCCCATTTTATAGTTAGACTGGGAGAAGCCTTAAAACCACTTCTCCCAAGGGTGAAAGTTAAATCTATAATATTTTTTGGCATGCCCAATGGGACAAAAGACTAAAGTAATGGAAGAATTATTGGTGTTGTTCTTCTACATATTAGCCTTTCAATCATTCACCAAATATCAATGGTGACTCCAATCATGTATCACCTAGTTTGAGTAGTCTAATACCTAATCATCATTATCTAGTATGTACAATCAACCATAGTCATGTAAGGAGTGGATAAAGCAACCATATCCATACAAGGAGTAGATCAAGAAACCATAGCCTAACTCAGTGAGCTTAGTGTGCAAGAGTACCAAGAATATTTCTTTCTCTCTCAAGAGCCACCAAAAAAATCCTTCAATTTCCCTAGTTGGAAAGACACTCTCACTAGCTACAAGTAAGGAAAATTTATTCACCTTCCCAACATCTACCTTTTGATATGGAATCCTATTTTACAAAAGGAGTAGAATGAAATTGCTATCATAGGAGAACTTGAAGAAGATAATGTAAATTTCTATGATGAGGAGATCATAATAGGAATCCCACTTCTTTTAGAAGAGGTAGAAGCAGGTTTAGACCAACCTTATTGGCATGGCTTTGATACTAACTAGCCAAATCTTGATGAATTTGATCCTAAAGATGAAATTCTAAGTGATGTTGATGAGCAAGATGTCACAAGAACTTAAGAAATGTAGATTTAGGGACACCAAACCATTACCTTGGGTGATAAAGAGGGACCTTAAAGATGAACAAATATTTCCACATAAGCATGAGATTTAGGAACAAGGCCTGGGAGACTTGTTCATAAACTAGGGAGTAGGCACTATTCCTCTTCAAGGGATCTATGATCTAATTTTGCCTAAAGAGCATGATGATGTAGTATCAATATGCAAGAGAATGGTAAAATTTTATTTCTCAATGTTTGTATTGATATGAGGATGACTTATCAAGTACCTAGCTCAGTTGGAAGATGTTAAGGTTGTGCTCAATTTAGATAAAAAAATCAAGCTTCAACAAGATTAGGATCAACTTGCTCATCCACTCCATGGAGCCTACATGACCAAGCAATCATATTGGGAGGGCTAGTTCATTTTTGTTCTTATTCTATGAGAAGCATGACATCACATTGTTAAAAATCTAGTGCTTCTCCACATTTTTTTACTTCCCTCTCTTGGTGAGACTAGACTCTACCAAGACATAATTTGTAACCTTTTTAAAGTAATGGAAAGATATGATTTGATTTCACTATTATGATATAGTGTAAACTTATCTCACCTAGTTACTAGTTCATCTACTCATATACATTATGTTCAATGTTCTACATATTTTGGTCAAAAGCTCACATGTGGATACTATGATTGGTTAGTGTCTATTTTAGACCTACCCTTTCATTTCGCTTAGCCCAGAACATTTAGTGAGGATCCACATGGATGTGTAATAGATACTTGTTTTTTGAGCTCTATATTTATTTTCCATTAGTGTTATTTAGGTCAAATAGGAAAGATCAACCTATAATTTTGATGCATAACCCTATTAGCTTTCTTAGGAGCACTTATCCAATTTATAACCATTTTCTCGTAAAGCACTAGGCTTAGTTTTAGTTTTAGGTGAGCATCAAAGATGAAGCCATCCTACTCCAAAATTTTATCCCCAATATAGGTAACCCACAACCTAGGTTTGTTCCCATTTTATAGTTCCACTAGGAGAAGCCTTAAAACCACTTCTCCCAAGAGTGAAATTTAATCTATAAAAGTATTATTAAATACATTACAAATACCTTTTTGAGTAACATAGAAGGTATTACAAGGCCTTTTGAGAAATATCCTAAAAGATACTTTGAAATAAAATTAAAATTGGGTGCATGTTCAAGGTATCTCCCAGGAAATACCTTAAAAGAAAATCCCAAAAATCCCTTAGGGTACTTTTAATTTTAAAAAACACCTTACGATACTATCAAGAAGCCCAAAGTAATTTCAAAAATCCCTTAGGGTACTTAACTGCTTCATCCAAGGCATCCATTAGTTATTTCTATGTAAATTAGAATTGTACTCCTTCTGTGAAAGAGAAATCCACTCTTGACCCTATTTGAAATGTTCCTAGGAGATACCTTGAAGGTGGAATCCACTCTTGTTCACACAAAATGTTTGATGTAAAAACTACAAACAAAAAATTCCAAAGACCCAAAGTTCTTGATGAAAACATGAAATGTATAGAAGCACCATCAACATATATGGGGGAAATCATACATTGTAACCAAAATTCAAAGACAAAGGAGTGATAATAAAATTTAGGCATCCACATGAATCTTCCCTATTGTCATACTTAAGATGAACAGATTTTTTATTTGTAGAGGTCCTAATTGTGAACCTATTTTGACATAATGGGATCTAATATTGTATGATAGGAAAATCCAAAATTGGGGTTGATAGCAAGTCATGTGGGCCATGCCCATTTATTTTAATATATCTTAGATATTATTTAATATTTTTCTTTGTAATGTATTCTTATTTCATAATCTTTAGATCCAATGATTTTTTTTATAACATCATGGTATGCTTAATTATATCTCTTCCAACTTGGTGAGTTTTGGTGGTAAAAAAAGACTCATAATAATGTTACCATAATTGTGTTAATTTGAAAAGAAGTAGCCTCAAGTAGTGGACTACAATAATGTTTTGATTATATTGATTTTATACGTTGAGAAACATTTGTGGTAATATCAATTTTTAAGTTTAAGTAAATTATTATTTTAATAATCTAAGCAATATAAAAGTGTCTTTGTGTAATGGGTATATATTTAAAATTTACCTTGATGTTTTAACTTAATTAAATTTTTTAGTCATAAATAATATGCTCAATGGATTAAAATGCCCATGTTTCTATGCCTACATCAGGACTTTTTATGTGTTAATTATTAGTGTTCACCTTATATCAAAGGAATAAACTTATTATTTATGGGTGTTTGGTGGTATGTAAGAAGAATTGTCCCTTGTTAATCATTGTTGATAGCTTCCATATTATTTTTAAAAAAATCTCAATCACATTGAAAAGACTAATCATAGTTCTTTAAGAGACTAACCATTAGCCACATCCACGTAACCTTACAAACCATTTTGTGTCAATATCACTTATAAGACTAATAATTAGAGATATCCTAATAAACCTAGTTAATCTTAACCCTCTATGCTATTACCTCCAATTTAATGAGTTTTTAAATGGAGTTTTGTAAATGGTTCCTTTAAATTTCCTCATCTCTTATGTCATAGACCATGTTTTAATATATTATGAAAGGAGTTGCACCTGTTATTATTGTTAGGATATTATGATTAATTCTTTCTCTTTTATAAGATAAAATAAATAAATTAATGTTCATATTTAATTTAAAATACTATATCTCAACTAAGAGTGGTTTTTATCCTACATCCGATGTAATTATCTATCTTGACAACATATAGGATGAAGTATCTATGAGAACAAGGGGATATATGCCCCACTTTCTAGGGTTCATTTGCTCGATAATTTTTTTTCCATGGATGGTGTTTTCACATGTTTTTGAAATCATGAATTTCTCATGGGGATATCAAATATTTATACTATTGTTTGAGATGTCGTTGGTTTGTTTATCAATGATTTCATTTCAAAAATTTAGTCACCCATCGATTAAGACAACCTTTGTTAAGTCACATGTTGATATTATTTTGGCAAATCATTATGTCACACCAATATATGGAGATAGACATATGTTGGTGTTAATCTGTTTTTTTTTTACCTCATCCATTTAGTATCCTTATTATAGGAATCCATTTAGCCTTCAAGTATGTGTCCATACCTATAACTTAATTATATTTTTATTTATATTGTGCCCTTTGGTAGTCTCTTTATAACACCATATATTTTATATATCCATATATAATTTTTTATTGGAACATAAATCCACATTAATTAAATAAATAATTAAACATGTTTCATTTCATATTACATTTTTTTGTACTTAGATGGGTGTTTTATTTTCATTATCATATCATGAGACCTTGATTATATATGTTGGTGATTATTGCTTGTAATGGACATACACTATTATTCTCTTGGTATTTTATTTATATGATTATTTCCATTATTATTGAGTTAGAATTTTGTATCCTTGAAAGAATATTACCATCTTTGATATGTACGCATGTTGGTTAAATTTATTTTTATTAACTTGTTATAAATAGTTACTAGCATTCCACTCACTATTGTGAATTATAATTGGTGTTAACTAATTACATTAAAAATTTTATTCTTCCTCATTATCTTAATCTACCATATTATATCTCATCAGTGTGATATGCATTGATATATAGATATAGCTACCAAGGATTGATAATACTTATGATTAGTCATGATCTAGTTGAATGTATTATGATCAACATACATGGTTATTAATAATGACTATATGGATACCATATATGATTTTGAATTATGTTATATATGATATATATGTTTTCAGGCTACTATCTACTTATAGGGGTAAAATTTTAAAGTAAGTTTGGGTGCCCCTTCATATCTTGGACTTCTTCATCCAAGGCATATAGTGTGCCTTTTGTGTAAAGGAAAATTGTAATCCTTTTGTGAAGGAGAAATACACTCTTATCCCTATTTGAAATGTTCCTAGGAGATACCCTAAACAGGGGATCCACTCTTGTTCACATAAGTCATTTAGAACATTTGTTTACATAAAATGTCTAATGCAAAAACTCTAAACAAATTTTTTTCAATAACCAAAGTCTCAAATAAAAATTCCAAAGAACAAAATCCATCATAAAAACTATTTGAACAAAAAACTTGAAGACCAAAATCTAATAATAGGGCCTAATCAAAATGTCTGAGCACTTAGATAGGACTTGTGAATTATTTGAGGTAGTTATTATGGACACATAAAAAACTACACCAATAAAAACACTAGTACACATATAGAAATATGAATCAACTTGAACTCAACTATTTTAATCAACACATTCACCAATCATCACTAGCTTATTCCTTCTTAGCCTCATTATCTTGATATATTTTATGTGGTGATCGATGAATCCTAATGGCATAGGTGACGTGTCTTACATGTTTTCCCTTGGTCAACTGAAAGTTGATCCTGAATAACTTGACTTTCAGCAACCTTTTTCCTTATGGCACATAACTCTACCTTTATCTTCTCCAACATTAAGCCTTGGAGACTTAATTTGAAGTTATCTGCTACTTCTTTTACAAGATGATCAAAATTTATCATTTTTATCAATTTTTGTGTGGAGACTTTTACCTTGGATGACTTCAAATTTTCAAATCATGCAAGATCTAGAGAAGTTGAACCTCATGACCTTGGTACTTATGAATCAAGGTCATAATTAACTTCTCACTCCCATACCATAGGTATCCTCCCCATGGTCCATGAATTATATGTATCATATTAGGAGAGAATAAATAATGTGGCTACAAACTTGAACCTAGTGCTTAGGTTCATAATGAACTCATAGTGACTAAGCACATGGGTAAGCATGAAATTAAATTTTGAAGTCCTAGTCACTTTTGGTGATGACACATGTCATCACTATGCTCTTCAATAAAGAAGGGAGTTTTTTAAAATAAAAGGTGCACCATTGGCTTAGTGAAGTGGGCCCCATTTTTGATAGGAATTTTAGAGGCATTTTAGAGGGATAAATGCATCAACACAATGATACTTACATATCCATAATATTTCATACATGAGGTTCAATCTGTCTGTCTCTGGGTAAATGGGATGGAGACACTTGCAATATCATGGAGAGTCACTTACCTAGTGAACTTGAAATATTTATTGAGTGTTAAAATGTCACTAGTTTGTGACTACATTATTACAAGGCCCTTCAAGGTATTACCTGGTACTATCTTCAAAACTTAAAGGGTACCCATACACATGTTTGAAATGTATCTCCTAAGAGATAACTTCAAACCTTTGGGTCCACAATAGAGGTTAAAATCAAATACAGGATCCCAAAATATAAGAAGCTAATCATTTTCCATAATTTTCCTCAAAATCCCCATTTCTCATTATCATTTTGTATTGTAATAAAATACATGGTTGAATATTGACTTAACTAGATAATTTTCTCTACATGACTATTCCACTCTGATGCATATTTGAAATTTATCTCCTAGGAGACCCTTCAAAGCAGGATGAAGCAAGAATTTAAGTATGTAGTATATGATATTAAAATCTATTATTTTTTGGATTGACATAAACGGTGTCATTAAAAAAATGTTATAAATTACCTTTTAAACATTTTTAGGTATTAACATATCTCCATGATTATGTTCTGGTATAAATATAGTTTTATCTCCTACATACAAGTGTAAATTAGATTGATTTTATAAATAACTTGCTTAACAACTCTTCTCATGTATTTTATAAATGTCCAACTAAAAAATCATACATCAATGGCTTTCTAATGTGGAGACTATGTTTAACTCATAAATAATGGTAAGGTCGTTAGTGAAGGAATAATACACAAAGTGGTGGGTCAAGATGTTGAATCTTTGGAAGCTATAAATCTCACTTCCACATACCACAATAAAGAAATACCTATTGAATGTGTAAGTGTTAATGTGAATAAATATTTTGATATGACTCTACCACTTCCATTTCTTACATCTTTTGTGGATAATTTGTGAGATGTAGTTGATAGTTTACTATATGAAGCACAAGCATGATGTAACATGGCACATACCAATTTTCTATAGATAATGACATGAAACAAGGTCAAAATAATTTGTGCCTAGTTCTGCATATACAACCATTACAACAAGAAAAACCTTGCTTGGATTCATTTGTTTGATATATCAGTGATATTACCACATTTAAAATCTTGAGAATTTTTTTTTGGAAAAGGGTACATTTGTTGCATAAATGTATAGTTCTTGAAAATGATGAAAAAATTGCTTTTGGTTATATTGAAGTTGCACAACCAGGGGAGATTTTTGGTTGCATTCTTATATCAATGTTAGGATTGTCATTTGAGATTCTAAAATTTATAAAGATGAAGTTACTTGATTCTACCACAACAGATAGGATGCAACATGTCTTAGATGCACTTTTATCAGTTTTTTCAAAAAAAATAAAAGCAAAACTAGAATTTAGTTTTAGGATACAAAGATCTATTTGGAAGCTTAGCTTAAAATATATGGATTAAATAGAAGTAAATTTTTTGACATTCAAAATTTTCACAAAAATGGGAAATGAAATGCATTCCATATAGGGAGATTTTGATAAAAGCTACATAAGAAGACAATGCCAGCTAAAGATTTGTTGGGAAAATTGGTTGATGATTTTGTAGATGTTTCTCCATGACTAACATGTGAGGTAGATATAGATGGATCATGAGAAAATGTTTGACATCTTATAGCATATTTCACTCAAGAATTTATGAGGTAGACATCATTGCACAACTATCAGATATGGAATATGAGCCAATATCCCAGCCAAAATTCAATAACATGTGGAGAACTAATTTTTAGGATGTGACCATTGCCACATCTGATGACTTCACTAGGTGCAAAAAATGCATCTTGTTGACTCAACAAAAATGCTTTAGGTCCCTCTCTAGAGACTAGGAAGAGTATATTGATCAATAATTTATGATGAACTTAAATCAAATACTTTTTTTAAGATAAATTTATTACACACATAAATTAATGTTAGATTAATACCTTAAAGAATGCCTCAGTGTCATTCATGACAAGGTGTAACATCAAAAAACATTTTTGTTGAGGATAGTGACAAAAAGCAAAGTAGTTACCAATAGAATATTAGAGTAGTCAATGGCAAGGATTATAACACATGGTCATGGTGTAGGTGGATATGGGAATTTTTTTAACATACATTCTTGGAGGGTTTTAATTTAACATCACCTCATTAAACAAGTGCTTTGGGGATATGGAAACAATAGTGCTAGATACTTATAGATCTTTACTATATAAACCTATATCTTAAAAATATCTATTGTATGATGCACTTTTGTCTAACAACTGATACTCTAAGTGCAATGAATATAGAGAATAAGCACAATCAATTGGTACCTTCAATAAACTTCCTTCTATGTTATACCTTCAACTAGACAATTGTTGTGGGGACAATAAGAATAGGTACTTCCATCCAAAATTATATTTAAAAAAAATTGAACCTTATATTAAACTAATGTTACATTCAAAAATTCACAAAATCATGTCTTTTTGTACATGTATTTATTTCAATATTTATCTCTCCTTGTCTACAAAAGTGTTTTCTTCGATGTCAAGGTCACAATTCTACTAGTAGGATATACCCATGAGGACATTGACAACACATTTGGAAACCTATCTAAATGTTTAAAGAGGAAAGATGTATGGAGTGTGGTAGATATGATGGACACTTATAAGACGTGTGAAAATACAATAAACTTCACACCATATTTTATTGAAGATGTAGTGTATTTCAAAGAGTATATTAACAGTTACAAGCTAAAGGAAAGAAATGAAATAGTAGGCTTGGCAAAAGGTCAATGCTTCTTTATACACATGGAGAAAGGTCAACCCATTATGCATTAAGAAAACTCTATAATATATATAAATTGGTCCCCTTAATTACATTATGGGTAACAAAATAAAATGTTGAGCCAAATGTTCCAGAAGGTAAACTGACAAAAATATATTTCAAAGACATGAAAATTAGAGAAATGTCTCAATATTCCATTAGTGTTAAAGACTTAGATAGAAGTAGAAATAATATTAAAAAATAAATTAAATATAACTTTAATAATTATGTGATGTAATTCAATGAATTTGGTTTTACTATAAATAGTAAGTGGAAGGATCTAGCATATTACTTCCAAACCATCCATGACATAATGAAAGAAGACATGTTCCCTTCTGATGTTGAGTACATGAGTGATTTTTTAGTTAGAACTCATCATGACATACCCCTACATAGATATTTTCACACAATGGTTCATGATAACACCCTTAATTTTTGAGTGACATCTATAGATACATATGTTTGTCCAAGAAGCAAAAGAATAAGAATTGCATTTGATCCAGCTCAAGATGTGCAAATTAGAGACATGTTATTTGTTAGACCTAATGATTCTATAGGAGTGGACTACATATTATGGGTTTTTAGATCTAAAATCAATATTGAGATACTAAAAACAAATGGGGATATATAATGAAGCATCAATGTAGCTTGGTTTATCCTAGTTCATGTAGGGTAAAAAGATACAGAGGAAGCTAAAATTTATTTAGGATACTTGGACTAGAAATGGAAGCCTAACCCAACTGACACATCTTTAACATCCATACTCATATATAGTATCATCTACACTTAGAAACCAAATAAAAATTAGAGAGGTCATACACTTGTTCTCACTAATTTTTTGGAAGGCATTGTAACAGACTATTTGAACACATCGTCCCATTAAGCACTAACAAAAATAGTGATATAATGATTGAGAAAGTTGAAATAGTGTTTCCTTGATTTTATAATGAGACATATGAATGTTTTTTTCAAAAATTAGTTCATTTTTTGAGAATGTATAAAGTTTTATTGTTTTATTTATTTATATTTATTTCTAGTGGCACTTCACATTTTGGGTCTTGGGAAATACACTTCAGCTTTTGAGTTTTATATTTTCTACTATGACAATTTAGTATTTT
Source organism: Torreya grandis (assembly GCA_037957365.1). Taxonomy (NCBI): domain Eukaryota; kingdom Viridiplantae; phylum Streptophyta; class Pinopsida; order Cupressales; family Taxaceae; genus Torreya; species Torreya grandis. The sequence goes on along the minus strand of JARHVA010004910.1, from coordinate 795,454 downwards.
AGTAACTATTCATCTATTTAATAACATTTGTCTATTTTAATGAATGAATTAAATTTTTTAATAACATCCATAAGGCTAAACAGCCTATGGGACCCAAAGAGCAAAACTAGTAGACATGATTCTAATAAATAACCCCATACTGCTACTTCTACCTTTCCTTAATTTCTTTGTTAAGCTTGGATCTTTTGTTACAAATTCTAGTCAAGTAGTCTATTTTTTTGATATCCTTTCCTATTCAAATAAATTATTAAGTTATTTACCTTATAGGATATCAATGTAACTACTTTGAATGTCCTCATATGCTATACATTAAATGATGTAAATCCATTCTGTTTCCACTGATCTAGACTTGTAAAACTAGCAAACCCTCTCTGACCATTCCTCCTTGAGTGATTTCGATCTTGCTATTTTTTATCTAAGATGGTGTGAATTGGTTCTTAGCTAGGCAATTAACATTTTATCTCTCCACTTTATCTCCACTCTTATATAGTGCTTTTGATCTATATCACATTTATGATTAAAGTTCTTGACATAGTATTCTCTTTTACATCCTAGTTATTTTACCCACATGGCTATTTTGAATTTTTCTCACACATATATTTTGATTTTCACATTGGTTTTAGGACAATACTACATGTTAATGTCCCATTTATCCATCCATTTGTTATTTTACTTCACCCATGTGCTCTTCTTCCTATTTAAGTTTTCCTCCATTATTATTTTTGGCCAACGACATCCTTCCATGTTTTCCACTTTCTTTAGGTAGCCTAATAGATATATCAATGTTATTACTTCCATTATAAATGTCCCATCCTCAACTACCATGATCTCATATAGTATAGTGGATTTTATTTTGAAACTACTTATGATTAAATGCTTTTGTAACCCTTTTATTTGTCTCCATTTTATTGTTGATGTGTTGTTGCCCTAAAATTCACAACCTTATAACACTATTGGGATAACAAGTAGCACCAAAAGATTCATCTTGGTTTGAATGTCCACTTCACATTTTTCCATCCTTAAAAATGGTCTTTAATTAAAGGTCTTCATAATTTTTAGAACTGAGAATTTAGTACATCTCAGATTTTGTGTTTTGAAAAATACAATTTGACATTCTCATGTATGCAAAAAGGTCTTCAGGGTTCATACCTCAAAATTCCCCACTTGCACATCAATATTTTTTCTTTGGCATTTGCGTATTGACAAATTTCATTCAACTTTTCATCTGGCACCCCAAATTGTGTGATATAATACAAGATAAACTTTGATGGTCATGAGGATGTCACTTGAATCAAATTAAAGATATAGTTCATAATCCAATAAATCGATGACACATGTCATCCCAATCATCCCAAAATTTATAAATCACATATCAAATGAGTACATGATTATTGTATGAATTATTTTTCCTTAAAAATTATACCGATAAGCCTTATAATATCTATAAATTCATGGTCTATGAGCTAGTTTGAATGGTCGCATAATTTAGACTTATTACAAATACATAATATAGATGTGATTTATTGGTTATAAGTCCATGTAATTATTTATAAATTCCATTTTATTTATGATATTTTTTAAATAATAATAAATAAATTATTTAAGATCATTTTAAATAATTTGGACTTATCATAAATATATTAGATAGATATGAGTTATTTGTAATAAATCTAACTTAATTTTGATATAGTCCAATTTAAGCCAGATATAATCCAATTTATTTTTGATAGTTTTAGGAAATTTAGATTGTTGATAAGTCCAAATTATACAAAATAATCCTTTTTTGTGAAGCATTCACTATTGGTTTTACCATGTCTCACTATACATGTAGTGGTGTCATGTATAATCCAAGGTATAGTAATGTGGTCGCACAAGAAGACTTTGTTTAAGCCCCCTATAGAGATGATGTAATTTGTGAGATAGATCCTTATCCACCTTACAAAACTCATATATGGTAACAAATCTAAGATCCTTTCGCCTATTATTTGGTCAACATGTATCCATACTTAGACCAGGACCAAGAATAAATGGCATAATACTTAGCTAGCATACCTTCAATTGTAGAACAAGTCCAACAAAAACCTTATTGCATTATGATTACATCAACCTATGAACCTTATTTATTTTATCATCATTTACTACTGAATAAGGATGACTTCTTAATTAGATCCATAGAGGTAGGGGCTAAGTCTATCTTAGACTTTCCCCATGAAAACTTGTCAAGTCTAGTAAGAGTGACTTACAACATGCCTTATAATAAAAATAATGAACATGCATCTTCTATCAATCCTCATGATATAGATTTTATTCCATATAAGGACCATCATATGATTTTCACAAGAAAGGGAATCATAGAGGATCATTTCATACAAATGTACATAACATACCAAAACCTAGAGCACAATTTCAATAACATGACCATGTCAAATGCTCCTCTTATTAAGTTAGCTACTTCAATAAGAGTATTAATTGAGTTTCCAAGCCAAGAGAATAAGTGTATAAGCCCATTCACATAGATTAATTTGATCAAAAATGTGTTCAATACCCAAAATATTGAAGAAGTGTTTTCTTCTTCTATGCAAAATAGTGAGACAAACATAGTCAATAACATCAAGTGTCATCCAATATAGACCAAAGTGGTGTAAATGCATAAATATTATGTTCAATTTTAATAATAACAACCTAATTTATTCATGCATATTCTTATTCATTTACCTATCCAAACTAACATTACACAACAAACCATGCCTCCATTATACCCTAGTCAAAGTAATTCACTTTTGACTACCTAGCCTCCACCTTGGGCTAATGTTCCCTCTAATTTCCTAGCATAATAACTACAACAAATGAAGGATGAAATTACCACTATCCAAGTAGGGAAATGGACAAAAAAATTTAAGTTGGATTATATGTGTTCCTACCCATTCAACATTGAGTATTTACAAATACCATTTCCTCTAAGGTACGAGATGCCAAATTTTGATAAATATAAGGTGAACCCATGGCCCATTTTATGAAATTTTTTTTTCTTTCCAACTAATGTCCTATAAAAACATATAAATTTTTCTATTATTTCCAAGGATCTTAGTATAAAAATCATTAGAATGGTTCCTAAAATTACCAAAGAATACAATTTCTAATTTTGACAATATTTTAAACAAGTTTGTGCAACACTTCTACAATCTTGAACATGAGATTTTGTTGGTAGATTTAGTGTAAGACAAATTAAATGCTGTTGAAATATTAATAATTTATTTTTAGTGATGGAGATCCCTTACTATCTGATTCACCCATAGCCTATCAGACAAACAATTAATCACTGTGTTTACCAAAAATCTACATAGTGAGATATATTACCATCTAAAACTATAATATGCACATTATTTTAAGGAATTCATTGATAAAGGTTTATTTATTAAAATAGAGATTATTAAAAAAATGGATCATTAAACTTAACTCATCAAATTAGAGCCAAAATCAAAACTAAAACAATGGCCAAAATCAGAACCAAGTCCAAGCACAAGCACAAGCATCACAACCAACCTAGGCCAATAATTATGATAAACCCAAGTAGTTCAATTATAACAAGAATATTGTAAGAAATGAATTAAATCAGTCATGACATGTCCAAATAGTGAAAACACCATCTACTCAACCTATATTTCATATGCAAATTACTCCTAACTAATAAGCTCTTCAGCAAACATAGAAAGTGTAATATCCTAGACTATTAAAATAAATACGATAACCTTTATTTTTACAATCCCTTCCTCTAAGAAGAATTTATCTTACTCATCATGTCTTTAGTGACCTTGGAGAACCCATTGAGTCCATGTTTTGTAATCTCACAATAGATAATTTTATTAATTGGCCTATTTTGAAGCACTATCTTGAGGGGATTGACTATCTAGACCAGTACAAGCAAAATGAATTATATTAGCATCATAGGGTTAACAAAATAATTTTCATCATTATGTCAAAATTAAACATTTGATTTAGAATATGTTTTAAAATTGAGAGATTACATTGGATCATGGAGCTTCCAAGTCCAATTAGAACCTTATTATTTATCAAAACCCTTTTCCTCAATATAAAATCTAGCAATAATAACAACAAAGGCCAGTGCAAAAATAAAAATAATATCAAAAACCAAGGTAGAATGAATATAACCAAGAAAATTAGTATTAAAACCAACAATGTTAAATGAATGGATGGAGCGAAGGCAATAATGATACAAATAACCAATAGACCTACCATGTAGTTGCACATGACTATAACAAGGTTATAGGCCATATTGCAAGAGGTCATGTTTCCACTATCTCCATTAATCCAAGATAAATTACCAATAAAGAAAGGCCACTACTAATTGATTCTAATCAACCAACCAATGTTAGTGATCCTTTATTAACCTAGGACCACACACAGGGATTCCTAATTTTAGACCTTATATCGATAACTTGTCACTGGCCCATGACCATGCATAAGTACACTGACAACTACAACTTATCCTATTCGATCCCCCTCTACCATCATTTTTTAACAATAATGGTCTTTTATCTAATCTTTATTATGTAATCACAACTCAATAATCAAATATTACCATACTATGCCTATAGCCATCTGTGACTTACCCATCCAACCAACTGTTCTGGCTCAGTATAAGCCATTTACCACTACATAAGAAAAGATGTTCTATACAATGGAATAATTATAGGCACACACAAATCTCCATTTTGTATTTTTTATGTATGTTTACAATCTATAAGAACATCTTGTTAGATTTACATAACCAATCCCAATTTCCTAATGACATATCTCTAGTCAAATTTCAAGATTTAGTTGGACATCTATCAATAGGCCAATAATTAACCTTTGACCAGAGTGATATGTCATCCCTTGGTCCTTTTCATAACAATCCATTATACATCAAAGTTGTCATAATGTGGCACAAATTGAAATGTGTCCTCATAGATAATGGATTGAGCCTAAATATTATGTCTCTAAAACTCATCAAGCTTCTTGAGTGCAGCATCGCTGATCTCCAACCAAAAATGATCACAATCAAAGCCTATGATAATGAGAAATGGAAATCACATGAAACCATCAGCTTTCTAGTTACCATCGGGACTTTGACCCATGATACACTATGCCATGTGTTATACCTCGATTTGTTATATAATATACATATTGGTATACCTTGGATATATGAGATTCATGTGATCCCTTTGACATTGTACTAGTGTATCAAGTTCTCCAATTTATGTATGGAGGTTACTATCCAAGGAGACTTTCAGCCATACAAAAATTTCAAGCATTTAGAGGATGAGTAACAAAGCTATAACTACCATTTTAGCATGGATCTAATTTCCAAGAAGGACAAAGGAAAATAAATACTTGTTGATTTACTAGAGGCCAACTTCATTGACAATGATACCCTTGATTTGATTTCCCACATGCCATCTTCTAAAATATATAATCATTATATTATCTCAGCTAATGACCTAGTATAATATTTAACCCATAATACATTTCACATTGCCAAGCTTCCACAGAATCCCAAGTCCTTCGAAAGACCAAAAGCCAAACCAAGTTGCATGGAATGGAAACAAAAAGGAAAAGCCAAAGTGCATAGTATATATCCTATCATTTTCATACCACCCTTTGGCCAAGAATAGGACCCACTTGAAGGTGATGAATCATGATTTTATAATGAAAAACTAGTTGATTATTACCTAAATGACAAACTAGCTAATTATTACCTAAATGCCAAGTATTCCATATCAAACAAACTCATGTAAAAAATGCCTATGAAGGAGGAGTCCTTGGGCTAAATCAACTAGGTCTGATTGAGCCAATTTATACCAATTAATACAAAGGAACATATGGTATTATATTTAATCCAACATGGGGTGGCCCCATATACCTTACTCATGTTCTAATGTTGATGACTAGTGATGACTATGTCAATAGTGAAGTAGAGTCTAATCATAGCCTTATTAATGATCTGGTTGATACCAATTTGTTTGACACTAATGCCATTTATACCCTTTGACCAATTATTTTCCATAATCTACTTCCATTATAATATCTCTAATTTATAGACTGGGACCAACAATAATCAATAGTGTTGGTTGATGAGTTTTATAATGATGAAGCCTTTTACAAATTTTTAGGCTTAAGGGATAATGTTCTATTGGGAAATCACAAACAAGGGTTCTCAATCAAACTAGATCATGCAACTTATTTTGGAGAATGGGTGAACACCCTTAACCATAAAAAATTAATAAAAACATTGAGGTCCTAAATTGAAAACCTCTTTGAGGTACTTTTGGATTAAGGAAATAATAAAGAGAAAGGCCAATCTAGTAGTGAAAACTTGTTTTAGGCACCATTAGATGGGGGTGTTCAACCTTCCTCAAGAATAGCTAAGGAGAACACCATTGATGAACTTGCATATTGGTTTGATTTTAGTCTTGAATAATAAGTTTTTGATCAAGTAATCTAAGATTTTTAAATAGTGTTTATCACATGTCCATCCATACCCCTGGGGAATTGTGATTCATAATGCCTGGGAGAACTTAAAGAACCATTCCTAATAGAGTAATCTACCATTACAAGCTATTTTAACTATTTATTGACTATTCTATAAGATAATTCAACCTTTCTTATAAATGACATGATAGAAGTTAACATCAGGACTCCAAATAACCCAAAATTGATCAAATTAGGTGTATCCTTCATTGAGGAAGAACATGAAATATTTACAACCCTTTTGAGGGAATTTGTTGATATATTTACCTATACCTACTCTAACATACCTAATTTGGACCCTACCTCTATTTTTCACCATATTTTGGTACATCTTGATGCCAAAACTATAAAACAAAAATTGTGAAAGATGAATCCTTGCATTATTGTATTAGTCAAGAAAGAGTTGGAAAAACTCTTAGAAGTAGGATGTATATGATAGATTTACTACTCAGAATAGATCTCTAGTGCTTTTCTAGTCAACAAGAAACTTGAATGGATTGTAATATGAACTAACTTTAGAGACATAAACAAATCCTACCTTAAGGATGATTTTTTTCTACCAAACATTAACATGATAGTCAAATCCATAGTGGGTTATGAAATGCTTTCATTGATGGATGTATTCTCAAGTTCCAATTAGATTTGAATCACACTAAAATACCAACATAAAATAACATTCACCACTCCATGGGGAATGTTATATTATCAAGTTATTCCATTTTGTCTCAAAAATGTTGGGGCCACTTACCAAAGATCCATGACCATCCTATCTCATGATATGATGCATAATATCATTGAAGACTTAGTGGATGACATACTAGGTAAATCCAAGACCAAGTCTAATCATCTAATAGCACTAAGGAGTATATTTGAGTGAATTCATGAATAAAAAGTCAAGATCAACCCTAATAAGTGTTTATTTTGAGTTAATTTAGGCAAATTATTAGGCTTCCTTGTATCTTTTTGAGGCATTAAACTCAATCCAGCCAAAGTACAAGCCATAACTCAAATGCCACCACTGACCAATCTAAAGTAGCTACACATTTTATAAGGTAAAATATAATCTATTAGATGCTTTATAGCTTAATTGGTAGACAAGTGCCACCCATTTACACATATATTGAATAAAGGCATATAATTTCATTGGGATGATGAATGCCCAAAAGCTTTTTAGTGATTGAAGTACTATTTAGAAAATTTGCCTATTTTATTACCTATAATGCCAAGAAAGTCATTCTTATAATATGTATTAGCCACTAGCAAAGCCTTGGGGGCACTTCTAGCTCAACATGATGATAATGGAAAGGAACATGTCATGTACTATTTAAGCCATACACTGGTAATGTATGAGCATAATTATATGCCCATTGAAAAATCTTGTTTAGCTATGGTGTTCATAGCTCAAAAAATATGTCATTACATGTTAAACAACAAGACCATGGTCATTTAAAAAGTAGATATACTCAAGTATATAGTATCTAAAATAGATTTATAAGGCCAGATGGCTAAATAGATCATGCTTCTCAGTAAGTTTGAGATAGAATATGTCATCTATAGATCCATTAAGGGGAAATTTCTTACATATTAGCTTATTGAAACATCTCTTGTCGATACCAAATCACTAACACTCCAATTCCTAGATGAATCCTTTATGACCATCATTGAATCACCTCTTATGGATAATAAATAGAAGATGTATTTTTATGGGTCATTTATAGCACATGAATCAAAGGCAGACCTTTTATTCATTACATGATAGGGGGATCTACTCCATAAATCATTTTGGATAATATTTCCTTATACCAAAAACATATCCAAATATGAAGCACTCATCATAAGAATTAAATAGGTAGTACAATAGAACATACAACATCTAAATGTTTATGGTGATTCTTAGTTAATCATCAATTAGGTTACATACCATTTTTAGACCAAGGATGATAAGTTGGTATCATATAAGGCCATAGTCAACACTCTCAAATATTAGATTATTGATGTCTAGTTTAAACATGTAAGGTCTAGTAATATAATAGTAGATGCCATGACCACCATTGGATCTTTGATTCAAAATATAGATATGGCCAAATAATACTAGTTCCTTGTTAAAATTTTGCTAGCTCTAGCTCATGAACTTTCAACCATTAGAATGATCTATGATATTATTGGTCCTAGATTTATTTAGTATTTATACCTTTATATATATCTTTATGACCAAATAATATCACAAAACTTATCCCACAAACAATCTAAAGCCTTTATCCACCATGCCCAACATTATACCTTACTCAGACCAACCTTATATCATCATAGTTTTGATCAAACTTTATTTCAAAATTTAAATTTAGCAAGATATATATTAGTATTATGTGAAGTTCATATAGTATTTGGATCCCACACTAGTAAAGTTTTCCTATCAAAAAATCTCCTACATATTAGGTACTATTAGACAATAATAGATGTAGATGTAACTACATATATAAAAAAGTGAAACAAATGTTAATTTCATGCTAATCTAATTCATGCCTTAGATGAAACTTTCAAACCAATACTTACACCATGGCCATTTGTAATATGGGGCCTTGATCTCATTATGAATATAAACCCCATCTAATATGATGACCATAAACATATTATTACTACCATTGAATACTTCACTAATTAGGTTGAATTTATATCCCTCACATGCCCAAAAAAAAAATCCAAATCCATATCTAACCATCTCATTTATCACTATGGTATCCCTTCTGACATTATATTTGATAATGATGGATCATTCAATAACAAGTATGTTGAATCACTACATACTGAGTATAAGATTAAACAACATTTTTCCATATCATATTACCCATAAGGTAATGGCCAAGAAGAATCATCTAACAAAACCATTGTCAACATCCTCAAAAATATTGTCAATGATGAAGGCCATGATTTTCACCTCCAAATATTTTGTGCCCTTTGGGCATACTATACCAATCATCATACCCCAATGGGAGCCACTCCAAATTCACTTATTTATGGCACTGAAGCTATTCCCATTGAGGTCAAGTTAATTTCTCTATGTATCTCTTTGAAGCATGTCCTAGATGATGATGAATATTTAGTGGTTCACCTATAAGAGATAAAATTACTTGATGAGAAACACATGGCCATAATAAAAAATCTTCAAGCATACCAAAATTGACTATATGACCACTATAATTAGTATATTATACACAAATAATTTGAGCTTGGTGATCTTGTTCTTAAAGAAAACCAAAATAATACCATGGATGAGAAGAAACATAAAGGCAAGTTCAAACCCAATTAGGTAGGGCCTTTCATCATTATTGAAAACTATGACACTAGAGCATACATAATCACTACAATAAAACTTGATGAGTCAATGAACATTATACACATCAAGCATTTTTTTGATTTAAAAACATGGTGTATTATCTATGAGGCCCATTTCAATTGTACCATAATATCAACATTCTTCTTCGTACCATACCATTATATCATTTTATTGTTCTACTATACCTTTTATATCAATCAAGTTGTTTTCACCCTCTTTACCCAACCCTTTTGACCTTGGTTCCATTCCATTATTCCCACAACTACTTTTAGCATGAAGATTTAGATTGTGTTTTAGTAGTTGATTCAATATTATAGACAAAGGCTTTATTTTAGAGAAGTATGATAGTGGTTGTTATAGTTTCAACCTTCATTCCTTGTTTCATTTTATACCATGTGGTCCTAATTATAACTACCTTTGGGTAAATCAATGTTTCACCATTGTGTTACTAATTATAACCACTTATGGCTAAATTAGTATCATTGACCTATGATATTATTTCCTAATTATAAATACTTATGGTTTAATTAGGAACAACATTGTTTATCATGCCTTGAAGTACCACCTTTCCATGCTTATGTCGTATTATGCCATTTTACCAACTTTGCCTATTTTGTTTGAATTGATTGCTACACTAGTCAGCTTCTTCTATTTTAAATTGAAACTATAGTGACTTGAGGTCCCATCTTATGATTATTTAGTCATCACTTGATTTACATTAAGGTCATCTCAGTCACCCCTAAGCCATACTTTCATCATTTTTTAAACAATCTAAGTTTGAACACTCTCACCATTTTAAAGGCTGGGATTGTTTAATATATCATCATTCTCGATTGAGTTGAGATAATTATAAAATGCCAAAAACATTAGAAAACAAATCCATAAATTCCTAAAAATCAACCACTTCTTTTCTTTAAGTATTTTTGTAACCCTCACTAAGTTACCAGAAACCACTTGTCATTTAGTTTCCCCATCTTTTCTAGCTTAGCATCCCATGCTTTCACTATTTTGTGACCTCATTCCCATATTCTTATATCATATCCATCATATTTTCTTATCATCATTTTATTCTATCCTATTTCCTAGGAAAACTACATTTGGCCTAAATTTTTAATTTGATATCCCATCCATGGAACTATGTAGGCAATATTCACTTTCTTAGTGCATCTAGAGCCATCTCGGCCACCCCCTCCCTTTTCTTATATTCTCCCATCTTGTTGATTTCTTTGATTATCCCTTATCATCTAGGGGCAATGTTCATCATCTTATTTGTTTCATGTTATTTGTAATAACATTTTAAATAACCATTATTTATTTGTTGTTTCTCTTTATTTTATTTTATTTCTTTCCTTTTTGGGTGTTTGTTTATTTTTTTATTTTCATATTTATTGTTTTCTTATTATGCCTTGATTTAGTCTATATGCCTTCATTAGGTGATTCCTTGTGAATTATTCTTAAATACATCTATTTGATATTGTCATCATGGTCTTTAGCATTGGTGTATTATTTTTAATGGAGTATTGGATCACATGTCAATCCTTATACATATTTTAGCCAAGTTATCATGATGTTCTATCATGATGCCTACCATCACATGCAACAAAAAAATCAAATCTAAGAGTCTACATAGAAATGAAGCAATTATATATCACTTTGGTACCTTAAACATTATTGATCTAATCCAAATCATATCCTACATAGATTAGTCAAATAATGAAAGAATTTTCCTTCTTTCTAGTTTGAATGTGCATCTCCATACTATCAAGTTGCCTAGGTTCATCTTTCTCCTTCAAATCTAGGAGTCTACATAGAAATGAAGTAATTATATATCACTTTGGTACCTTAAACATTATTGATCTAATCCAAATCATATCCTACATAGATTAGTCAAATAATGAAAGAATTTTCCTTCTTTCTAGTTTGAATGTGCATCTCCATACTATCAAGTTGCCTAGGTTCATCTTTCTCCTCTGTACCAATTTGCCATCATCTTCTAAAACATGTTTTACACCATATTCCACATCATGTTTTCCATAATTGGGGTATAATTATTATAACAACCTTTGGGAAAATCATTTTATACCATCCCATTTGCCTTACCAATGATTCTAACCACCTTTGGGTCAATCATTATATTTTATTTCATTTGAAGGTTGATGATATAAATGCCTTTAGGCAAATCATTTTTTTTTTTTTTCAAAATTTGGGCACATTTTCATTGTAATAATTATTATAACCTCCTTCAAGTAAACCATTATCTTTATCCACCCAATTAGGGCATGTTTTTATCCTACCAATGATTATAACTACCTATGGTCAAATCATTGTTTCCATTTTTTGATTATAATCATCTTTGGGGAAATTAGTCTCTTGTTACCCTAATCCTTTTTTGATGATTATAACCAACTTTGGGGAAATTATCACCTTTTTTATCCCACCTATATTGATGATTATAACCACCTATGGGTAAATCATCCTATTTGTTAGCCCTAATTGGGGTAGCTCCATATGCTACTGATTATGACCACATATGGTAAAATTAATCCCTTCCACTCCATTTCATATTTTTAGTCTAATTGTTTCTTGATTTTGAAGGACCGATTGCCGCTCCTTTGCCAACCATTACTCCCTCAAGGGGGCACATAAAATTTAAATATTATCATTAAATTCATAAGCATACATGAACTTTTCATTATTTGAGAAGACATTTCTATGCTTACATCTTACAAATACCTTCCTAAATGGGAAAAAACTATAGACACCTAAAACTGGCCACTAATGACCTTCAATTAAACTTCAAACTGATTCTTACCAACCTTTACAAACTAAGCCTAGAAATCATTGAATGTCCCAAATTTACTTGTGTATCATTCATCAAAGCTTAGAATCTCATTGAGACATTCCTAATTATAATATCCTATCGTAAGTAACAAAAAAATCTCATAGGTTCATCTTTATTCACCATGTGGCATCATAACATGCAATTTGACCTATATACCTATTAAGTGGGGCACATGGACATAAAATCAAATACTAAAAATGTTAAAATACTAATCAAAATTAGTTAAAAAGATAAAAGAAATTAAATTCCTAGTTGAATTATCCATGTACAATTAACTAATTACTAAAAAAGGAAATTTAAAAATATGAAATATCCTATATTTTCATGATTGCCTTTTGTGAGTTGTCAATCTTTGAAAATATCTTGAAATATCTCACCCATGCCTATTCATTAAAAATCATTAATTATTGACACATTTCAACTGTAGTAAGTTTAATTATCTCATTTAGGTTAGGTTTGAATTCATTCCATGTTTAAACTACACTTTAACTCACCTAGAGTTGGGGTTAGTTCCTAAGCCTATTAATACAAGCCTATAAGTCTTCATAAAAGAGCTTAGAAATTGTAAATTTATAATACAAGGTTTTGGATAAGACTCATGAAAATATTGTTATAATGCTAAAATATTGAGCTAAGCCATAAACATAAGCCACATCAAGAAAGCCAATAATGGTGCCAAGGAGTGAAGGAGCAACCATTGCCAAAGACTCTTTGACCATAAACCGATCAAGCCATGAACAAAACATTTAGAGATATCAAGGAAGGTAAGGATTGTTGTTCTTTGAATTTTAACTAGTTTTTCAATTGTATTTTTTCCATTATGCTCCTCTAAGATTAGGCTTAGAGATGTTATCATGTTAGTGTGTTTCTTTCATTATTTTATGAACTAACACTTTTTCTTACCTCCTCTCTATTATCAAATTCCTATGATCACAATCTCAACCTGTAAGATTAAAATTTGATACCTAAATTTTATTCTTATGAAAGTATTAGAACCATTAATCACATGGTTACTTTATTCAAAAATTATAAGAACAACTAAATTAATTTTAACTAAATATAATTCCTATATGCACCAAAATAACACTTTTTTCCTTATGAATTGAATGACCTAGAAAGAATGAATTAAGGCATATAAACACCAAATGCAACTATCCTGAAGTGTACCATATAGTACACTAAGTCCATGAAAAACCATTCAAAACTATGATATTAATACCCATGTTTCCTACTAAAATAGTTCTTACAAGCCATGTTAAGACTATGTCAATGTTGAATTTGGTCCTTCAACATGAATTCAACTCAAAGGATTATACATCCATTTTATTCTATTTAAAACTTTAATCCATAACTAGTTTATTAAAAATATCATAAATGACTTGATTAAGACAAGGTAATAACCTACAAAATGATAAAAATGGTTATACAATCTTAGTTAATTACTCACAACTAATACACATTTGAAAATAGGGTAAATTTAACACAAAACCTTTGTCTCATTTATTTATACTGATGTATATTCATGTGGTTAAAATGGAAATTTATAGGTGTTTGCTGGTATTATATAGCCAAAGCATTTACCATAGTTTACAAAATAAACAAGCACAATAAAGTAAACCTAGATATCAACTATAACCATGTTCATTTCCATTACCCAAAATAACTAGATTCATGCTATAACTACTTCAAATTAGTTATTCAATTTTATGGATATATTTCTCCTTCCACAGGGTTGAATCCCTGATTTCATTATAGTATAAAAAAATTAGTAAAACATTATAGAAACCATTCTAAAACATTAAAAAATAACCCAACTTTAACCTCAAAATAACTATTTAGGTTATTTAAAAAATAAAACCTACCTCATTTATATCCCATTTATGAATAATATACACCTTCCCTTTTCCAAACCATTCCTCTTTTCCTCTATTATTTTCTATCAACCACTGATTCTCTTTTTCTTTGAAAACCCCTACATATTTTATCATATCCTCCACCATCTGCATGCCACTAGAAACCCCTCTTTTCATGGAAAATCCTTCTCCATAATTAAATCTCAATAAAGGATTGCTAGAAATACCAAAATTTCTTGGCATGACCAATATCTCATATACTCAACCAAAATAACATAGTCCATCATACAAACTCAACAAAAATTACACAATCAAACCCTATATCCCATTATACATGGCTTGACTCATCCAAAAACATAATTATAGCTTGCCCAAAATTTAAGGTTGACAACCAAATGTCAAAAAATGCAATAATTAATTAGTACTTTAAATTATATTAAAATAATGACATTAAACAATTTAAAAGTTTATGTTTAATTTAACCCATTTTTGGGTGTTACAAATAATATCATCCTGAGTACCCCTAAAATTTCATTCACCTGTGACTTAGGGTTTTAATTTTTAAATAATTAACTTTATTTAATAAACTGTAAATAGTAATCTATATCCTTGTCAATCATAATCTTTTTTTATAATAAAATTTTCTTTTGAGTGTTTATAGGTATTCGATAGAGTAAGGAGTTTACTATGGAAATTCAATCATGAATTCAATAATCCACACAATAAAGTCATCTAAAAGACAATTATAACTATAATATTTTATAATGACATAAATCATCACAACCATAAAGAACACTCATAATTGCAACATATTAATATTCACACTAATCATGTATCAAAATTAGTTAGCATTATCAAGCATGAAACAACTAAATGTAACTAACATTAGAGCAAACATGTAGAATTCAACTCATAAATGACATGCATTTAACTTTACTATATGGTATGTGCAGGGTTCCTCATTAAATCTCTCTCTACTACCAACATAGTCATATGTTTCACCCTCTCTGATGATACTCTCCCTCCATATCTATCTAGAGAGTGCACTATCTCTTGCATCCAGCTCAACAAACATAAATGGTTTTTAGCCTACATCATAATAACCAATAAAATATTGCTAAATAATAATACTATTGAATAAGCATGATTAATATACATATGTAACTTATGTACAAATAACCAATAAGTGATAAGTCATGAAATAATCACTATATGTATGTCCATACATCAGTATAAATGAAAATAATTTTCTACAATATTAAATTATACATCATTAACTAAATTAATATCAATTTAATGAGCAAATCAATTTTAAAGAAGAAATTAGGATATAATAGTAGTTATACCACTATGGACTGAGTTTAACCAAAATTTCTACATCAACTAACACATAGTTAAAAGAGTCCAAATAAATAGAGGAGAATGTCTCAACTATCAAAATTCACTAAATATAATTACTAAAATTTTATATTAGTTTACACAAAAACCTCCAATGATAACTTATAGATTAACACATAAATAAATAGTAATGTAAAAAAGAGAAATGAAATAGATCATAGTAGGATTATAATAGACAAGCACATCATAATCATAGCATACATTTAATATTAAGGTATTAGTATAATTAATTTAGTACTTAATAACATCTAAAATGGAGATGATAGATAATATAAGACACATAATGAGAATTTTACAAAAAACTAAAATTATATTCATTAAAATAAAACAAGTGTTATAATAATATCAATCATGGCCAAATTTACAATCCAAAGAGATGAAGGAGAATATAGGTGAAATCATAGCTTAAATATGATAACCCTTTCAATAAAATTATAATCCACCCTTAAATCATAATACGACTTTTACTTTTATAGATAAGGATGGGATTCACCTCCAAATAGCATGAGATTCCCATCCTTGGCCATGATGGCCACTCATGGTAGTAATAAATATTATTCAAAAAAAAAAAAAAAATCCCACCAATCCCTCAAATTTTTTTTTTGAGGACCACTTAATTGATATACAAATTAATATGTGAAGACTCGACTCCTAATTGCTTTGATCTTATATCCCTAACTTCTAATGTAGTTGCTATAAGGTCAAACTCTTGGTCAAACTTAGCAAGGTTCATAAGGGGTTACTTGAATTTTTCATTGGCCTAAATCACCTATCTCTATACCTATACCTTAGACACTTAATTGATGCTTGTTTTGGACTGTGTTGATAGCTCAAGAGATGCTTGGGCCCCTTCCTTATTTACTTTGGTGATCTTCTTCCTCATGACCTAGTCAAAGTTATCTAGGTGGACTCCAAATTATCCCCTGTCTAGTAGGTTATCATCTAGGTGGAATAACACAAAGATATTAACATCCTTTAAGAATTTTATTATATTTTTCCTACCCTCTTATAAGGAAAATATTATAGTTTGATCACAACCAACTATTCTTCCATAGTTGTTTTCATGTTCCCAACATACATCTAATATAAAACCAAGTTTTAAGTGGACATTAATTTTAATTTTGGGAACATGCCTTTATCTATTACTAATAGTAGGTTCCTAAAATTCCCCTCAATCTCTATGATCCTCTCCATAAAATCCTGAGTCCACTAGATGAGCACATTGGTCTCCACCATATTATCCACCACCTACCCTAAAACTTAGAAGAGTAGTAAGAGGGCATCTTTGACATACCCAATTATCCCACTAGGGAAGGATATCTTTACCTAGGCTTCTAATTTCTTACCCTATCTTTGCATATCCTAAAAGATATTTTATGACATGTCATGTGTTGCCTAGAGAATGGAGAGTAGATCCATAGCCACCTTTTCCTCCCTAGTATAGGTCCTCACCTTGGTGAGAGAGAATGAATCTTGTTGGATTTTCCAAACAATTGACTTTGATTTTTTTTGAATTTATACATTAGGGTCCTCTTCATGCCTCATGTGTCTTGGTCAAAACTCTACTATACATATGGATCCCCTTAGATTGTCATCTCTAGTGCTTAGAAACTTGGGACCATTTCCTAGGTTTAGGAGGTGTTTGAGGGTTGTCAAAGATGGTGGTGGAGGGAAAAATATGAGATCAAGGAAGATGGAGGAAGCAGAAGGAGTGAATGAGAAAATCAATGGAGGAGGAAGGGAAGAATGATGAAAGTGTATTCCCATGGGAACATTTGTGCTCACCACTACTCCTAGGTCATCCCATCTAAGGGTAAATGAATCTTTGGAGATGGATGTTCAATATAAGGAAAGATATTGGTTAGTTGAATCCAAATATATAGGCACCCAAGGTAATGGAAAGAGGGGGCTAGGGAACAATGTGTAGAGGCTGAAGGAAGAGGTTGGATTGGATTGAAATGTGAAATAACTCCTCTAGGTTAAACTATATTAAGGT
>JARHVA010004910.1:767500-772500 GCA_037957365.1 Torreya grandis | reverse complement strand
CATCCTTCCCTACTAAATTTGGTCATCACCTTAGTGATACTTATTTCAACAATAATAATGAAACAAAACAACATTTAGCAAAAGGTAAACATAATATCCAAAAAAATACTAAGCAAATATATATTGAAAAAATTGATATAAATCTTCAAAGTCTTCCCAAGTGGCACTATCTTCATAATATTGGCTCCACTGGACCTTTCACTATGACACTTATCTATTATGCAAACTAAGTTTTTGAGTATCAATTATTTTGTTTGGTTCTACTATGACCACCCTAGGATCCATTACCTATAAAGCATTCTAATCCAATACATGATAAGGATCAAAAACATATGTTTCAATATAAGACACATGAAAATCATTATACGTGAGTGATAAATATGGTGGCAAAGCAAGCTTATATGCCACAGGATTGATAAATTATAAGACCTCAAAGGATTTCACACATCTTGGAGATAACTTGGCTGATTTCCCAAATTTAATCAAGCTTTTCTATGGTTTAACCCATATAAATACTTTGTCTCCCATTGAAAAATACCTTGTTTTTCTTTTCAAATTAGTGTAACTCTTCTACCTATGATTGGCTTTAGCTAATCTTTGCCTTATTAACTTAACTTGTTATTCCATTTATAGGAGTATATCAGGACCAAAGACCACTTTGTATTCTAACTTTTCCCAACTGATTAGTGTTTTATACCTCCTTATGTATAATGCCTCAAATTAAGCCATTTTTTAGGCTAATTAGTATTATTTGTTGTAAGCAAACACAACCAATGGAATATACTCTTCCCATTTATATTTATGGTCCATGAAATACATTCTAATAAGATTTTCTAAAACTTAATTTACTCTCTTTTTGAACATCTATTTTTGGATGGTATGTTGTATTAAAGTTCAAATGTGTGCTCAAAGATTAATAAAGAGTCAAACAAAATCTAGAAATCAGTATTAGGTCCCTATCTAAAATGATATTTTATTGAAATCCATGCAATATAGAAACTTCTTTCACAAACCTCTTCACAAGCATAGGTGCATCATCTGATAAATTACCTAGAATGAAGTGAGCTACCTTGGTGAGTTTATCAAAATCCATTAAAATCATGTCATGTTAGTT
Organism: Torreya grandis; assembly: GCA_037957365.1. NCBI lineage: Eukaryota > Viridiplantae > Streptophyta > Pinopsida > Cupressales > Taxaceae > Torreya > Torreya grandis. Next base: position 771,386 of record JARHVA010004910.1, on the reverse strand, counting down.
TTGAGATGTTTTTAAACCCATGACAAATTCCATGATAATGAATTTCCACTTTTTTTAGGTACAAAATGTGGGTATAACAACCCAATAGGATGCACATGCTTAACTTTAACTCATTGACATTCTAAGTATCAATAAACAAAATTTATTGCATCTTTATTAATTCTAGTCCATAAGTATAATGGTATTATATCTTTCAAGAGCTTAATCACAACTATATGATCTAAATGAAGAATATTATATAGTTACTTTAGTACCATACTCCTCAAATTATCCTAGTTTGGTACATAAATCCTTCCTTCATAACTTAGCAAACCATTATTTTCAAACTTGAATCCATCATACTTAGGATCATGTGAATTATAAGATAATTCCTTATATACCTATTCATAAAATTCATTTCTTAGAGATAACTTAGCTACTTGATTATGAAATGTACTCCTATTGATAGACAAATATGTTATATAGCTTCTATGACTAAGGGCATCTATAACTCTATTTTATTTTCCCTTTATGTAGCTAATATCAAAATCATAATAAAAAAATAACTTTAACCACTAACTCTAATGTCTATTTATGTTAGGTTGGGTGAAGATATAATTAATACCTCATTAGTCAATCTTGATCTCAAATAATTTTCCCAAATAATAATGCCTCCAAACATGCAAGGCATGAACTATTACAGCTAAATCCAGACCATGTGGGTCATAATTTGTCTCATATGAATTTAATATTATAGATTCCTAAGCTACAATAGAACCTTATCACACAAGAACTCCTCCAATACTATCTCTTGAAACATTAATTATAGCCTAGAACTAGTCATTTGGATCAATAATTCTTAGCATTGGTGTTGAGGTAAGCCTTCTTTTCATATCTCAAAAAGATTCCTTGCACCTATTTTACCACACAAACCTCTTATTTTTATGGTGAAGAGAGGTAATAGGATTATCTATCTTTGAAACATTTGGCAAAAAAATTCTATAGGAACCTTCCAAACCTAGAAAAATCGTCACTTCATGAACATTTTTGGGATCTAGCCATTCCATAATGGAGTTTATATTTGAAGGATCCATGAAAATTCCTTTTGTAGATATAATGTGCCCAATGTATTGTACTCCTATCTAAAAGAAATAACACTTGGAAAACTTCCCAATTAGTTTATGTTTTCACTATTATTGTATAACCAAATTTAAAATTTCCTTATGTTCCTCCTTAGATTGTGAATAAATGAGGATATCATATAGAAAAACTAACACAAAATGATCTAGATAATCCCTGAACACACTATTTAGAATATTCATGAATGTTACAAGAGCATTCATGAGCCTAAAAATGAAGAATTATAAACTCATAATGACCATAATGATTCTTGAAATATATTTTTTGGATGTCTTACTCAAGAATTATTAGTTAATGATATCCTTCTTAAAGATCAATCTTTGATAAAATTGATGATCCATGAATTTGATCAAAAACTTCATTAATGTGAGGTAGATGATACATGATTTTGATCGTTGCCTTGTTCAACATTTGATAATCAATACATAAGTGAAGTTTTTCATCCTTCTTCTTAAATAACAAAATAGTGCACCTGATGGTGGTATACTTGATTAAATCAACCCTTTTTACAATAACTCTTGTAGTTGATCCTTTAACTCAACCAGTTCAGTTGTCATCACTCTATATGGTATTTAGACTATAGTTCTAACTCTATAATCATATCAATTGAGAAATCAAACTCTCTCTTAGGTGGAAAACTCAATAATTATTTGAGAAAAACATCTCAAAAACATTTAAGAAAAGGGAATCTTCAATGGAAGGTTATTTTGATGCTTCCATCTAATTTATCTTAATAATAAATGCTTAACACTCTTTTTTTTGTGCTTTCTTTAGCTGAATTACAAAAATATATCGAAGTTTAATCTCCATTTTTTCTCCATAAATTTGGGTTTATTTTACCAAATCATCTAAACATTCTACCTTTTTAATAAAAAAATCCACCTTAGCTTTATGTTGAGCTAACTAATTTACTCCTAAGATCACATCATATAACCCTAGTTATGCTAAAAATAGACCCGCTACCATAATGAATTCAAGTAGTTTGATCTCAACTTACACCAATTTTTTTTGGATCTTAACCTTATATTACTTATCATATTGAATTGACCATGTGTTTTCCATAAATACAACTTTTATAGACAACTTATTAAGCATTCTAGGAGTAATAAAGCATTCAATAGATCCATTGTCAATAAAAATTGAAATTGGATGACCAAATAGAGTAACTAATAGTTCAATTATAGAAGTTTGAAGGTCATCTTGATGGCTATCAATAGTTACATGAATCCTTTATTATAAAGTTTCATTTTTCAATACAATACCCTTATTCTTACCATCCAATTTCTTCTAAGTATATTCCATGGCATAATGATCCCATCCATAGATTAAGCATCCACTGAATGGCCCCTTCCTATTAGCCTGATGGTTCCCCTTAAAATTAGTTCTAAGTTTCCTATTTTTGGAAATCATTAAACTTATAATTTTTATTCTTGAAATGATTTTTATCATTTCCATTCGTTTTATAGTTTTTTTATTTGAAAGTCATTTTAGGACCTCCATACTTCTTATTAAACTTTAACTAACCTGAACTAGTGACTTCAGCTTTTACTCCTATTTTAATACCCTTTTGAAGACTTTATCCATAATGGATGTCCCCTTCACATCCACCTCACACCTAATTTAGGGTTTTAATACCATAATGAATTTCCTAATGTGAAACCTTCTCAACCACCTGATACTAAGAAACATATTTTAGGAGCTTGATGAATTTCTCCAAAATACTTATTTATCAAAAGGACTCGTTACTTTATATTATAAAAATTTATCATCTTATAATCAAAATAAATTTATGGCAGCCACTATTATCTAAACAAGGTCAAAAATTGCTACCAAGTTGTGGTAGTAGACTTGAGATTCATCTCAAACTTAATATATTCCCACCACATTATTGCTTTACCTACCAATCGATAAGATTACCAAACTAGTTTTGTGACTTGAAAGTAGTTATAAATTTTGAAATACTTCTCCATTTTAGTTATCCACTATTCCACATAATCTCCCAAAATGGTTACATAAAACTTGGGTGGATTTACTTTCTTCATGTCTCATGTGAGCTATATAGCTACACAAGCTCTTACATCTTGTGTCACCTCCACATTCCTATGTTCTTGAGTAAATTCTTGCTCAACAAGGTGATCTTCAAGTTCATCCTTATTATTTTACAATACATGGATATGAACTTAATGTTCAATGGTAACTATTCAATCCTTAGTCTCATTCATGGCTATGAGAATCTGATTGAGCTTCTCAGCTTATTCAATGACAACCTGATTTGGTTCAATTAGAGAGTTAACATTATTGATATTGGATGTATCCTCTCTAATTGGTCTACCACAAAGTATTATCTTTTTTTATAATAAGAGAATAATAATATGTTAGTTTACTCATTTTTTCTAAGAGTTTTATCATTAGCTTTGATCCTATAATGTAATAACCCATCTTAGTTAAACTAGAATTAGGTTAACTAATTTTTTTTATACAATCACTAACTCAATAAAAAATTTCCTTTACTAAATTGAAGAACAAATTATATTTAATTTAATACATCAATAAATGAAATATTCATTAACCATCAGGTTTAACATTTGGTTAATTTAGTTAATGATCACTATAACGAGTATAGATCTGATTTCATAAGTAAATCATAGAATAGTATGATAGATACATAATTTATAAATTAGGCACTATTGGAGTAAATTTCACAACTGACATGAGAATAAATATACTAACTATAAATTTCCATAAAATAATATAATTATACACTATT